>JAFEMH010001597.1:0-145000 GCA_022495995.1 Adenophora triphylla var. japonica | reverse complement strand
GAACACTTTGGTTTAATATTGGTATTATTGGCTATGTTTAATGGATAAAAATTAATAATAGACTATAATACCTTATCCAAAACCCTCGCACATAGGGGCATGTTGACATGTCAACATGGTTTCGATAAGAGATCATGCCTACATGCCAACATGCACCGACGAGAGATCATGCCGAAATTTTTCTAGAAATTCGTCAGGGACTACCCGTCATGCTGCCGATTTTTTTTCAGAAATTTTGGTACTCTCGTCAATTCCCGAACGCTTTGGTTTAATATGGTATTATTGGCAATAGTTAATCTTTATGCAATGCATGTGATTTATTTTGAATGGTGTATCCCTAGGTTCCCCCTTGAGGTTAGACTGCGCAATAGAAGGCTTATCCTTTTCCAACCGTTCATAGGACTTAAAACACATTGTTTTCTACTTGAACATAAATAAGCTACTTGCACGAGTCCATCTTCTTCCTCTCCCTTCCTTCTCCCGCACCTTATCAAAACAACATCTTTCCCTCTGCAGCTACGTCAACTTGGTATCGTGCCCCGTTCCCCGGTGCTCGTTTGGTTCGTGTCGTTGAAGCGACGAAAGAAGTTACAGTTTCAGAGTGGTCTTCATCTGATTCAGAATTTGAGATGTCAGGAGCGGATAATGTTATGTCTAACCAGTCTGGAGGATCGCAAGGGATGAATCAGCTATGTTCTGAAGGGTTGACTGTCGAGGAGTTGCGAGCTTCTCTTGAGGCTGCTTTGGCTAGGGAGCGTGATGCTCAATTGATTGCTCAAGCTGCTAGGGCAAGAGAAGAGGAAGCACATGCAAGATTTGTAGAGGCTATGCGTGCTTGAGGAATTGCCGTGATTCACCGTGAGGATGGAACTTATGAGGAAATCACTGAAGACAATAATACTGAGACCGAACCTATTTCTCTCCCTCTCCAGCCTGTTTATCACTCTTCCCCTCTCCAGCCCACCTATTATGCTTCATCTCCCCATGCCACTTATAATGCTACTCCACCTCCTTCCTCTTATGATGTACGGCCCGTCCGTATGCAAATGCATGGGACGGATATGCATGTGCATGGAAGGATTCCTCCCCCAGCCTCTCAGGTTCAGAGCCAGGGTGCACCATTGACCTCTCGGGGTGGTTTCGGCAGGATGGGTGGTTATCAGCCGAACTTTTATGATTTAACTTCATCACCGGCTCCTAATACCTTTGTGCCTCCCAATCAGTTTGGGGTCCAATTCCAGGGTAATTACTCTCAGCCTCAGGAGAATTTTTACCAGGATGGGTTTCAGAATGGGAAGTTCCGTAGTCAACAACAAGGTTTGGGTGGTAATTTCCGTGGCCCACAGCCGCAGGTGGGGTCGCAGTATCAAAGTAGTCAGTATCGTTTGTCAGGCAATCAGCTTAGCCAGGACGGGTTCCCGCAGTATTCCTACAACCAGCCTCAGTTCCAAGGGGGTTTCTCTCTACCGATGATAAGTCAGAGTTTCAGTTCCCCGCTTACACAGCATCTGTATGGTTCAACTCCCTACTCAGCTCCTTATGTGAGTGCCAGTGTTCCACCTCAAAGCCAGTTTCCTTCTTTTCAGAATGTGCAATTTCCGCCGTTGCCAGGGGCAAGTCAGTTCGGATATCCATCAATTCAGAGTGGTTCTCAGCAGCCAGGTAGTCAGAATCTGGTGCAGTTCAACGGGTATGACCAGTATAGAAACAGAGCTCCTAGCTAGATGGGTTTGTTTGACAGCAACTTGAATGTTCCAAGTACTTTTGGTCTTCCGCCAGCTGCTTTGCCCGCCGTGCATGCTTCAGCAGTTCCGTTCTTTCATTCTACTACTCCAGTGCCTTCTTCGACTATATCTCCTACCATCCCTCAGCCTGCTAATGTGACACCGGAGGTTGCTGCTTTGTTAGAGCACATAAAGATTATGCAGCATCAGATTGACAAGTTAACCGTGGGATCAAGTGGACTTAAGGTGGTAGACCCAGGAGAGGTGAAAGCTCTTCCGCATAAGTTTAAGATGCCGAAAATGGAGTTTAGCGGGACTGCTTGCCCGAAGACACATGTGGATATCTATGTAATGACAATGGGAGCGATGGGTTGTACTCTCGAGTTTATGGCTCTTCATTTCCATCTCACCCTCAAAGGTCCCGCTTTGACCTGGTTCCTCGCCCTCAAGCAAGAGGCTCGATCTACATGGAGCCAGATTACTGAGGTGTTTTTGGAGAAATACCGTGGCAACCTAGAGTGGCGTACAACTAGGGACGATCTAGTTGGGACGATCCAAAAGAATGATGAATCTATCACGGATTTTTATAAAAGATGGAATGCTAAGTTGAACGAGCTATCAGAGCCGATTCCTTTGTAGGATCAAAAGGATATATTCCTCTCATGTGTGAAGCCGGTCTTACGAGAAGCCATTGGAAATGGGCGGTACTCGAATTTAAGAGAAATGGTCGGGATGGGAGCCCGCAGTGAGAATCGAATTTTTAACCTTGCTCCAACCTCCAATGCTGGAAATGGGGGTGGTTACCTCTACAGGGCAGCTAATCCAATTCCAATATTCCCTAAAGGGAAGGAGATAGTCAAGGACAACAGCGTCAACAATCTTCAAGAAGGAGGTAGTGGACAAAATAAGGGGAAGTTCCAGCCTCGTCAACATCAGAAGTTCGATGATCTGGGAATGTCTGCTGAGGAAGTGTTCAATGGGTTGATCCTCACTGGGATGATCAAGCCGCTTGACAATTATAGCCCTGCTAATCCCAATCCCAACCTAGACAACAACAAGTATTGTCGCTTCCATCAATACCCTGGCCACACTACAAATAGTTGTATCACTTTGAAAAAGATCATCCAAGGGTTGGTGGATGACAAGAAAATCGAAAAGGGTCCTCATCCTAATACTATTAACAATCCTCTTCCCAACAATAGTGTTAACGTGATAGAGTTTGAAGCTAAGTCTACGGGTGGTTCAGAAGGGAATGCACTGTTGCTCGAGAGTGTTGATGATAATGATTTGATTGATTTCTCCTCTGGGAATGAGTCTGTGGGTGTCATTGAGTTTGGGAGTGAGAAAGTGTTTGATTAGTACACTTTATGTGTCTAGGGGCTACCCATCTTTAACATTTGAATTGTTAAAGCAGTCTTTCAGTCAACCTTCGTAGGTTCTAATACTTTATTTTCAATTAATTTCTTCTACTAACTTTCTATCTGTAAAGTTCTTTCTTTTCTTGCTAGACTTAAGACATTATTTGCACACCTGCATTACATTTTAATGAAATGGTTTTATTTTATATGATCACTTGCATTGCTCAACGCACAATCTCTTGAAATGATTAATATTTTAATTAATTGGTGTGAGTAAAGTCAAACTGATATCCACTCCATACACTTCTCTTCACCTCACAAAAAGGCACATATCAAGCGAATGTCCACTCCATACGTTCTTTTTCGCCTCCCAAAAGGCACCCCTCAAAGATGTTCACTTCTCGAAATCCATGTCATCACTTTGATCAAATCCGCAATGATACCATCACGAAAGGTCAAGACTTGCGGCGCCAAGAGCAAAAAGGCTAAGGGTTCTCTTCCCTTTCTATGTGTCATACAAAGTTCAACCGGTAGAGCCAGAAAGGGCTATTCAAAGGTTCTGAAAACTTCAAATGAACCTCAAGCTTTCATAAGTTTCTACAATACTAAAAAAAATAAAGTTCTCCATCTTCAAGAAGTTCTTCAATTCTCCAAATTCTCAAAAGGAACCACAAATTCTCAAAGGGTTCTCCATTTTTCAAAAGATCCTCAAATTCTCAAATGGGTATCAAGTTCTCAAATTCATTGAAGGATCCCAAGTCCTTAAATTCTCAAAAGTTCCTCGACTCCTCGAACCTTCACATTCTTTTCCAAGTTTTCTTTTCTTTTCTTCCTCTTCCAATAAAGGAACAAATCACAAAAGCATTAGTCAAATGTGACACATTTCAAGACCCGTGCCTTATCAATTGGGACTTGACCGAACTACAGAGACCTGAGCCCCTTATTTCTCTTTGTACAAGGGGAACGTAGGCAACCAGAAATGGTCCGGTCATAAACACATCCACATTTCATAAATTCGGTCTCATCAATGATCTCTCTTATACACAAAGCTTTCTTCACAATCCGCCAAATTTGACTCCGGATATCATTTGACTTTCTCCTCATGATTAATTAATTTTTTTTGTTCATATCGCGATTAGTTGTTGAATAACCCGAACATTAATAAAGGGTTTTAAGCAATCTTGTGATCATTGTAAATAAAATAAGTTTTCAGTTGTCTCGACAAGTCTTCCTTTTCTATATTCTAGGAAAATAGAGCTAGATACTAACTTTCTATCAGCAGGGGCTTTCATACCCTTTTACAGACCTTTCTACGCTCATGCTCTCTCAAAAGAGTCAAACCCAAAGCAAGTTTTTACGCCCACATCAAATGGGGTCACACAATAACACAAAATCTGGGATTCGTTCCCACCTTTCGAAAATATGCCCCTGCATGTATATATTTCTTAAATTTTTCTTCCTTTACATTTTCTTACGGTTGACTGATTGACTGAAGGAAAGGACATAGGGATGGGTTGCTTCTTTTGATACATGGTGGTTCATTTCATTTTCATGCCGTGCTGGAATTCTTCAAGGAGGAAGTTTTGTTGAGCCATTTCTTCAAACGGAGGCTGCTTTAGTCATTCCTAGGCCCGCATTGGGCTCTTCAATTTGCTACAAGACGAATTCATTACTTATCAGATTAAATCCTGGATCTCTTTGTGTCACTAGTCAAATTGGGGCTTGGCTAGTTATGATTGGATGCACAACGAGGTCATAAGGTTGGGGCTTCGCCAAACCACTTCTTCACCATCCGGACTTCAATTACTCATTTATTTACACCGGTGGTTGGCCAAGTAAGGGGAACATTGTTTTATAACTGCTGTACAGTTGGTTGTTTGTCTCGTGGGATTACTTTGGTTCTTGATTGAGAAGAAAGACCTGTCAGCATGGCACCTTTAGTCGTGCGACATCGTTGGCCCCATGTTGTCCTGTGTCGTGCGACACCTTCTGCCACTTTGAGACTGCAACTCAATCTGCAATCTGCAGATCTCTGGGCGCGATTCCGGCTTGCTTTAGCTGCAATATCCTCCATCCACTTCTCAAACGAGTGGGAGAGGTTCAAAAACCCATACACAATCCATATACTCATACACAACTCACACTATACATATAAACCATACACCATATACATCCATATACATATAAACCATACACCATATACATCCATATTTACCATAAAAAATCATTGCCCCATCAAAATCAAAACTCAACTCGTGCAAGTAGAATAATAAATAAAATGCTAACAAACTTGTCCATAAAAGCAATAAGAGTACAAATACTGAATAAATAAAAGTGTTCAAGAGTCATTGGAATCCACATGATATAAATGACAAAAGATCACAATATGACTAGAGGCAACTCTGAATCATCACCCTCGTCATCTCCACCGTCATCACTACCCTCCTCCTCTTCCTCATCACCCTCCTCCTCCGATGACAAATAATCTGGATCATCCGAGGGAGCCTGGTATGCCTCTGTATCTATGTGGTAGAAAGCATCAGGTCTGTCAACAACCTCTGTCTCAGGCGCATAAGGATCTGCAGGGAGAGTCTCATCATCATCACTATCATCACTAGAGTCGGAAAGAGTCATGGAGGGATTCTTGCTCCGAATTCTCGATCCGCTCGTCTCAGCATCAGGACGACTCTTCTTTCTCTTTGACTGGCTAGGAGGAGAGACATTCACTGAGTCTCGAGACTTGCACTGTTTTTTCCAGAATTTTGAGCTCTTCTGGAACTTGTGCACCATTCCCATGACACCTGTGTAGGCCCGTGCAAGATGTCTGTAAGCCTGGGACGAGACCTGTTACAATTAGACATTTACTGAGGTTAAAAGACAATTCTTGATATGAGAAATGAAGACAGGTAGTGTTGAAAAAATGAAAATAACACTTACAGATCTCGAGCCTCTTGGCAGCTGAAGATGAGGATGAATCTGGGTCATATCAATCTAAGCTCATCTCACATGACCACCTCCCTGGTAATCAAAGTACGGTGGAGGCAAAGGAGGTCTGGCCACATGTCCAGTAGAAGGCCCGATGCTCTGAACATCATAAACTGCACTGAGCTGAGGTGACTGAAGATGCCCGGCAACATAAATGGCATAATCTCCCGCATGAGCATGAAGATGGGCTTCCTCACCCTGGATCAAAGCAGCTAAGTTCCCCAGCTTGCGGGGAAACCACATCTCATGGGGAAGATCATCAGGGATCAAAGCCTGCATATTTGCCCCGTGCTGTCTATAGAATCTCTCTCCCAGATATAGGGCATCACCAGTCAAGCCCACTAGTAGCTTTCGACACACGGTCATCTGAGTAGCATAAGCCAAGTCCTGATCTGGATACCGGTCAGCCCAAGGAAATAGAGAAAGATTTTGGGGAACCTCTCTCAACAAGATCATCACATCATGGTAGGAGGGCGACATCCTACATCTCACTCATACAGTCCTAGTCTGTTTCCGCGCTTCCTTGGTCTAGCGGCGGAGAGCAGGGAAAGTCGTAGCCGGGAACTCATCCTGGATCCTCCAGGGATAGTAGCTAAAGACCTCATAAGCCTAGGCCTGAAAAAGACAAGTTCAAGCAGTTTAGTATACAAATATAGCGATAACTGAAATGAATGCGCAAAACAGAAAAGGCAAGAATAAAAGAGCTACCTCAAAAGCCATGTGACAGCACTTGAAGGACCTAGCCTCCCCCTGCTGATGTCATCAGAGAGCCAGGTACATCTCTGCCAGTCATGTCTCGCCCTAAGAATAATTAGATACATTGCCCCAGACGGTCAAAGGCTGAAGAAGGGAAGTCAATGCGGTAGAGGCGCTATTCGGGAACAGCATATCAGAAAGCCCAGCCCATGCAAAGGCTCTAGTCAGCCTCTCAGCTCTAAGCAGACTCTCAGCAGAATCATCAAAACCAGCAGGGTAGTCCCGAAAATGTGCCCTGATCATCCAATGGATCTCTCAAAGCTCATAACTATTCCCCTTCTTATCCTAGGGAACAAAACCAAGTAACCCGAAGATATTCGCATCAGTGGGGGGCTCGGGATCAACAATATAGATAACCTGATGAGTAAAAGGCAGGCCGGTGATGGCAGCAAAGTCAAGTGGTATAGGTAAACACAGCACATGTATTAATCTCTCAGTCAAATCATATACACTTTCTATACTGTTATTTGGGTCCGTCCCACTTTTCATAGGAAAATCAATTTTATTATATCATTTTGGGTCCGCCCCATCTTCTTATAAATATCATATGGGTCTGTCCCATGTTTTCTCAAAACAAAATCAATTGCTTTCTTCGGGTCCATCCCATTTCTTTCAAAAATTCAATAATATTTATTTCGGGTCCGTCCCACATTCTTTGAAATTTTTTATTCAATTCAATAATGTAGGTTTACATGCATTGTCATTATTTTCATTATCATGTTATACAAATTTATCATCTAAATTTTAGTTTATTTTGTTGATTAATCTAGCATGCGAACTCAATTTTCAATCAAAATTTTCAAAAAAATTTAATCAATAATTTAGTGAGTTCATAGAATCTTACCGCATCCTTCCTCCCAACGGAGGTGTGTTTTTCTAATTGCGGGTAGAAACGCCCTCCTACGAGTTTCGGGAAAAAAGGGCCGATGATTCCTTTGGACTTTCTTCCTCCGATCTGCTAGCTCCGCGTGTTGTAAAGCTTTCTTGGTTGGGCGTAGACGTGGAGGCATTTTGCGATTAGCTCAATCAACTCTTGGATTTGAAACCCTTCTTCTCTCTCATTTTCTCTCTCTATTTCTCTCTCTGTCGATCGGCATTTGAAATGTTATAATGTCTCTGTTCAATTGAATCGTCGACTGATATAAGGTATGTCCGCCTGGTTTATGATGTCGTGTGACACCTTGAGCCACTGGCAGACTGTGTCGTGCGACACCTTGTGCCCCTGTGGCCAATTTTACCATTTTTTCCCCTGTGGCTTGCTTTACCTTTTTACCCTTGTGGTTATTCCACTATTTTACCCCTGGCATTTCTTTATCAATTTCCTTCTCCAAAAATCATTGGGTCTGTCCCTCCTTCTCCAAAAATCATCGGGTCCGTCCCTCTTTCTCCAAAAATCATCGGGTCCGTCCCTCTTTCTCAACAAATCATTGGGTTCGTCCCATCTCTCACAAAAATCTCTCGGGTGACTTCCCCATAGTAGTCAACTTCTCGGGTGAATTCCCCATAGTAGTCAACTTCTCGGGTGACTTCCCCATAATAGTCAACTTCTCGGGTGACTTCCCCATAATAGTCATCCCTATCATATTTGGTTTGAGACACCACACGTCCTCATTTCCTCGAACTATGATCTGGCTTGATTCCCTCTGCGGGATACATAGGAATCCTTTTCTCATAAGGTCCAGCCATTTGACCACTTTGGTCTTTATCTCCTCTCTTCCCATCAGCTGCTCGTTAGCTTGGGATCCTTCTTTATCGATAACCCCACTTCTTCCATAAGTGACGTTGCCGAGGGGCTACTGTGAGTACCCCAATCCAACTCGCGACCTGGGAAGTGCCTTTTACACAATAAAAGTGCACTAGGGGCATTTTGGTAAATTTCCATTCCATTCCGAGCTTCCAGGAAATTTCCGTAAGTTTCTTGCTAAAGAAGTACCTATAGGTCTTTATTCCATGCAATTGGACCTATAGGGAATTATTCAGGATGGGACCTATGGGGAATTAGTAATGGATAAGCTTTGGGCAGTTAATTGACATCAGCAAGCCGTTGTGGCTCATTCTGTCGTGCGACAGATCGTGCCACTGACAGCAGACACGGTTTGTCGTGCGACACTCGTTGCCATTTCCAGGAGGCTATAAATTGAAGCCTTCCCCTCTCATTTCTGGATCCCTTCTAAACCTCTCTTAGAGTCACTCTGCCAAATTGAGTCCAGATGAGGCCCAACCCTCAAAACACACACAAATCCTCTCTCTCTCTCACACACAATTCTCTCTCTCACACACAGTTCTCTCCCTCTCAATCCAATTCAATCCACAAACCAGCTTTGGAGTCCTTGGATCTGATCTTCTGGGAATTATATTGTTAGTTTGAAGCTGAATTGAAGATCCTTATACCTAACTTGGTATAAGGATTATGGATACTTCAAGGGTATCTCTCTCTCCCCTTATCTCTCTCTCTTCTTCTCTTATTTGCTAATCTCCATGCCTAATATGCTATTTAATATAGAGCCTGATTAGATTCACATGTTTATGCTCTTAGATCTGATTAATTGTGCATGTTCTACTTGATTCTATTCATCTCTCTCTTAGACTTTACTTGATCATTAAGTAGAGTGTGGATCTCTCATATCCACACTCACTTGAATGATGTGATCTCTCTCTGTGGTGTCTGAGATCTTATATCTATCTGAATTTGATTGAATTTGGTCGTTGAGATTGTTGATGGTTTAAATTTGTGAAACTTCTACAGAATGGCTCCTTGTGCCGCACGACACACTTAGCCAGTCTAACTCATGTGTCGTGCGACACAACGTGCCATCGTTCAGAAGTCATTTCCTGTTGTAAGTTGTTGATTCTTTTGGATCCATGTGATCTGCTATGATCTGTATTGAATTTCCTTGTTCATTTGCTCTATGTAAATCCCCTTTTGTGAGACCTCTGCAAATGGCACGACGTGTCGTGCGACACACCTAGCCAGCCTAGGTCCTGTGTCGTGCGACACCTTAGGCCATTTTCAGAGGTCAGTTTCCAATCTGTAAGTATTTCCTATCCTTTGTAAAATGGGATGTGGCCCCCCACTCAAAGTGGCTCACAAGTTGTTTCCTAAGCCTTTTGTCTAATAAAAGCAAGCATTATACTATTTTGTCTCACACACTTGCACACACTAATGAATTTGATGGATGTTTAAATAGAATGTCTCTTAACCGAGGCGTCTTGGGTAAATTCTCGATTCTTCCCAAGATGTAGCTTGACCCCCGAACCCGCTTTTCTCTAAACAATGGTTTTTCAAAGTTTTCCTCAAAATGGCGTGGCGACTCCCTATCTTTTCAAAGTGCCCCCGTTCTTTTATTTAAAATCTTTTCTTAAACTTCCCATGCGTTTGCATGCGGACGGGGCATACGTTCAATTTCTTGCTAGGTAGTTCGTAATGATTTTACACCATTATACATGAACAGATAGTGTGCGTGACGTATATGTCACGGGCTTTCCTGAGCTTTTGCAATTTGTACCGGTTATAGAGATAGATATATCTCGTAGCCGAAACAAATTACTACTACGGGAACAAGCAGTGTGCGTGATGCATAAGTCACGGACTTTTCTGAACTTTTGCAACTTGTGCCGGTTATAGAGATAGATATATCTCGTAGCCAAAACAATTACTAGTACGGGAACAGGCAGTGTGCGTGACGCATAAGTCACGGGCTTTCCTAAACTTTCGCAACTTGTGCCGGTTATAGAGATAGATATATCTCGTAGCCGAAACAAATTACTAGTACGGGAACAGGCAGTGTGCGTGACGCATAAGTCACGAACTTTCCTGAACTTTCGCAACTTGTGCCGGTTATAGAGATAGATATATCTCGTAGCTGAAACAAATTATTAGTACGGGAACATGCAGTGTGCGTGATTGTGATGTACCCGATTTTTTTGAAATCAAACGGAGTCGCCACGCCATTTTTATTTTAAGGGCCAAAACTTTGAAAAATGCCCGGAATGAGAGATTTGGGTTCGGAGGTCACGTTACACGCCGGGAAGAACGTTAGTGTTCACCCGGAATGCCTCGTAAAATGAGTCTTCCAAGCATTAAAAACCATTTGTGTGTGTGTGTTTGTGTGTTTTGGCCAAAATAAGTTAAAACTGAAAAGTAAAAATTGGGAACTCTTTATTAGACTTTGGACAAGTCCCATGATTTTTGGTATGATTTTTGGGTTGAGTTTTGGTACTCAAAAGATTTTTTAAAGTTGAAAATCATTTCTGCCAGAATGAAAAAGGCAGTGGACACTTTATTTTAAAATGGGTTCAACGGCTTAAAAATCTCAGAATCTCGTAAAATGTGTTTAGGGTTTGAATGTGTTTAGGGCTTGTGATTAGAGTTGGTCAAAGAGAAAACAAGTAGATAACAATTAAGTCCTCTATGTTTTCTCTCTAATCCTCCTCTTAAGGGGTGATTGAAGCTTGGGCTTGTGTATGAATGGGAGTGATTTGAGAGTATTTGGAGTGAGTGGGATTTGGAAAAGATTCAAGAGAAAATGGTGGCAATCTAAGGATTCCCACTGTTTTCTCTCTATTTTTCGCCAGAGTGCTGTTGCTGTGAGTGAATTGTGTTGTGTAAACTGAGAGAGGAGGGTTCAATTTATAGGCTTCTGAAATTTCCAATTATGTCCGCGTGGATGGTTATGGAAGCGTGCACTGTTCAGTAAATGCAGCTCCAGGCTTTGGACACAAGGAATATCTTTTGAAAATTCAAACTGGTTGCTGTTTTTCAGCTTACCAGATTCGGATTTTTCCAATTTCTTTTCTTTTTGAGATGCTTTCCTTGGTTTATCTTTAAATAGCAATGCCTACTTTAACCTTACATTGTTAGAAAAGTTAGGAATAGTTAGAAATGTTAGGAATGTTAAAACTTTCGTTAATTTTCTAACGAAAATACTAACGACTTAAATTGGAGCACTTACAGTAGCCCCTCGGCGACGGTGCTTTCGAAGGAAGCGGGGTCGTCGATAAGAGTAAGGCTCCATATTTGACAGGGTGATCAAGTGATCGAGTGGCTGAACCTAGCGATAGGCTACCTACGTATCCCGAATGGGAATCAAGCCGGCCGTAGTTTGGGTCTTTCGATGTCGACCCTAGAGTGACTGTTTTAGGATGTCAACCTGGCGAGCGAGTTCTGCAGTCGTTTGTTGAAAGAAACTCTGCTGGGGATGACCATTTTGGTCTGATGGCTAGAGTTGTATATCTGCTCTGCTGGGGATAGGAAATGACCATTTTGGTCTGGTGGCTAGAGTTGTATATCCGCTCTGCTGGGGATAGGAATGACCATTTCGATCTGATGGCTGAACCTAATGGTAGGCTACCTACGTATCCTTAAGAGGAATCAAGCTGGTCGTAGTTCGGGCCTTCCGACTATCTTCAGACGTCGACCCTAGAGTGACTGTTTTAGGGTGTTAACCTAAGATTTGACTACTTTTGGAAGTCGCCCTAAGATTTGACTATTTTTGGGAAGTCTCCCTAAGATTTGACTATTTTTAGGAAGTCGCCCTATGATTTGACTATTTTTGGGAAGTCTCCCTAAGATTTGACTATTTTTGGGAAGTCGCCCTATGATTTGACTATTTTTGGGAAGTCACCCTATGGTTTGACTATTTTTGGGAAGTCGCCCTATGATTTGACTATTTTTGGGAAGTTGCCCTATGGTTTGACTATTTTTGGGAAGTCGCCCTATGGTTTGACTATTTTTGGGAAGTCTCCCTATGGTTTGACTATTTTTGGGAAGTCGCCCTATGGTTTGACTATTTTTGGGAAGTCGCCCTATGGTTTGACTATTTTTGGGAAGTCAAATTTGGGGGTGATTGCGATTTATCGCTTTCCTAGTGTTGTGTGTGATAGCGTTTTAGGTGCCTCAAGCCTTAATGATGGCGTCTTAGGTGCCTTGCACCTTGATGATGGCGTCTTAGGTGCCTCGAACCTTGGTGATGGCATCTTAGGTGCTTCAGACCTTGATGATGGCGTCGTAGGTGCCTCAAACCTTGGTGATGGCATCTTAGGTGCCTCGAACCTTGATGATGGCGTCTTAGGTGCCTCGAACCTTGGTGATGGCGTCTTAGGTGCCTCAAACCTTGATGATGGCATCGTAGGTGCCTCAAACCTTGGTGATGGCGTCTTAGGTGCCTCGAACCTTGGTGATGGCGTCTTAGGTGCCTTGAACCTTGATGATGGCGTCTTAGGTGCCTCGAACCTTGGTGATGGCGTCTTAGGTGCCTCGAACCTTGATGATGGCGTCTTAGGTGCCTCGAACCTTGATGATGGCATCTTAGGTGCCTCAAACCTTGATGATGGCGTCGTAGGTGCCTCGAACCTTGGTGATGGCGTCTTAGGTGCCTCGAACCTTGGTGATGGCGTCTTAGGTGCCTCGAACCTTGATGATGGGTGATCTGGAGGTATCAACTTGTTTTGAAATGATTTCCTTCGATGTTCGTATCCTTTCGTTGGGGACAGACTTCGAGGGGATAGACAGTCTTTTGGTGGACTTCATTTGAAGGGATCGGTCTTACGTTTGCTGCCGGAGGTGAAAGAGACGGAATTCCGTTGGCTTTCGTCAGGGATGAACCTAAGTTGAGGTTTAGTTCTATTGTATGAACCTAAATGAGGGCTCAGTTCAGGAGTATGAACCTAAATCGAGGTTGAGGGAGACTATTTGAGGGCATTCTCGCAGGGGAAGATTAGAGCTTACGATGATTATCGGGGAAAAGGGTGACCGTGTTGGTCAAGCGGCTGGACCTATGGTAGGCTACCTACGTATCCCGAGTGGGAATCAAGCCTGGACGTAGTTCGAAATCGACTGGATAGTTAGGAACAGGTCTAGGATCCTGGGTCTTTTGATAATTCGGAGGCTGTCACCTTAAGGAGCTAAAGCTTCCGTCGCTATTTGCGGAGATAGAGATAGCTAAAGCTATGGGTAATCATGCAACATTTGTATGCATATTTTTGAGATATGTTGAGGGACTAACGTACCTTTGCTGTGCTTACCTGCAGGAGAGCAAGTCGCGGGGGCTGTGTGGTAGTTGATAGTGTTGAGAGTCTTGATGTATCTGATCGAGATGTTGAAACATTTAGGGGCGTGAGGTACCTCTGACCGATTGGCATTTGAAAACTTGGCGTCCCTGACCTACTAGCCTTTGAGAACTTGGTGTCTCTGATCGAATTGCATTTGAGAACTTGGCATCCCTGACCCATTCGCATTTGAGAACCTGGCGTCCCTGACCGAATTGTATTCGAGAACTTGGCGTCCCTGACCGAATTGCATTCGAGAACTTGGCGTCCCTGACCGAATTGTATTCCAGAACTTGGCATCCCTGACCAATTTGCGTTTGATAACTTGGCGTCTCTGACCGAATTGTATTTGAGAACTTGGCATCCCTGACCGATTGTAGACACTGGAGGCGGTCTTCATATATTTGTGGATGTTGGGGGTTGCCGGAGCTCGTCTTTGCCAAGCTATAGACATGGGGACTATCTTTGCCAAACTGTAGATGCTGGAGGCTGTCTTCACGGACTTGATGCTCTGCAGACCTGGAGCCAAGGTGGTGTTGTCCTAATGTGTCTGAGGTATCAGTCATTTGTTGAAGTCATTGGAATTACGCTTCGGTGGAGACCATCTTTGCTGCGGGGTGGCTTCGGGTAGTGATGGAAAACTGGTCTTTCGTGCTTGAATTGCTACATTTGTTAGCAGAGGGACAAATGCACATATGACATTCATGATGATGGATGCATGCATGGAACTAAAAATGATTTACAATAGCTTAGGTTTTTTTTTATTGATTCATGTTTTGCATGCTACATGAGCCCTGGGGAGATTTTTGTTGGGATGCATGTGGTGAGAGGGTTTGTATGTGTTGTGGACTATTTGGGACAAGATTTGAGCTGGTGGGGTGATATCCTTTGGTCGCAGACTGAATTGCATGTCATTGATGAGGTCAATTTTGATTTTGGGATGAAGTTGGATTTGAACCCCGGGTCTCGATTGAAATTTCTTTTCAGTCTCGGACATTTGAAGCTGATGCTGACAGGCTCTAGAATCAAATTATGTTGTCATGAATGAACCCTCTTTCGCTTGGGTTAGTTGTGATTTGACATAAATTCGGAGAATGACTTGGCGAAATGCTGATATGAGGAGATTCCCAGTTCTTAACCTTTGATGATGCAGGGAGTTGCCATATACCAAGTTCTAAAGCTGAAACTCCAAGATAGTTGTTGAGGTGACTAGGTCTTTCTTCTGAAGATAGGTGTGACTTGATAAAAACCCCATTCCGAAAGCCACAGAATCTTTCTCTGAATGATTTGATGAGGCCCCAGGTTTAACAAAGCGTCACTACAGAGGTCCAGTTAAAGGTTTGACTGTAAAACTGACATACTGATGAAGTACCAAGTCGATCGATCAACGTGAGAGACCTCGAGGTGAAGTTGATGTGACCCCAGATTCATTGCAGCATTACGTCATGAAGTGAGAAACCCATCTTTGATAACAACTATGAAACTAGAATCCTCTCTTCGAAGAGTGTCTTCCATATGGGAACTGTTAGCCATAGTGGCACTTGGCTTGTTCATGGCTTCAATCATATTCACCTTACGTTTTTTTTTAGGGAATGGATTGTTGACTGTATTGGGTCCTTGGAGTACCCTTTTCGATCAGTTCTCACATCGCCCTTTTTCAGGAGCATACTAGTGGGAAGCACAGAGTTTAGTTGTGTCCAAAGGGACATCGGGATCCATGGGCTGATGGTTGTCTGGTCAAACCTTCCCTCGCAAATCCCTGAAAGACCTCGCTCAGAGGCATTCCGAAATCTTTAAGCTTAAGGCTTCGCGACTTGGGCACATCACCTTTCCTTGGCACGAAAGGAGTGGCATTGTTGCAATCCTGTCCCGAATAGGACTGGGCAGGAGAGGTGGAAGAAGCCCGGTATCTGTAAGCAGGTGCAACAACTTGCTGCTGATTGTAAGCCCTCTCAAATTTAGCCCCGGAATTGACCATTGCCCATAGATCCGGATAGGGGAAATTGCTAAGTGAGGCCCTTAAATGCGGCTTCAAGCATGACTGAAAGATGTCCAGTTGTGCCTCTTCAGAAGGAGGAGTTGCCATTTCGCTAAGTTTCAAGTTCCAATGCTCGTAAAGATCCCCGATGTTCTCATCGGGACGCTGCACTGTTGTCTGCAAGTCAACTCTAAAATTAACTTTATACTTTTCCGTGAAGGCACTTGTAATCTGGTCCCATGTAGCCCTGACCTCGGGTTTTAAGCGGAAGAACCATTTTAAAGCACTGGATTTCAAGGAGATACTGAAATAGTCAGCCAACTGCTGATTGGTGCACCCTTTGGCCTCCATTGCCAAGGCATATGTGTCCAGATGAGTCTTCGAGCATGAAGTCTCGTCAGAGAGGTCCAGATTTAGGCATCACGAATTTGTGGGGCAGGGGAACAATGGAGTCCGGGTCCGTAGGCCGGAAGGCAGACTTCTTAGCGGTCAATTCAGCAATCTGCGCTTTCAATTCCTTATGCTGTTCCATGAACCAAAACCAGATAAAGGTCCGGTGGTGGAACCAGAGTGTTCAAGCCGGCGACTGAGCTAGAGAGAGGAGCTAACAATGGCGGTAGACTGGTGGAGGGAACGTCCGATCCGAGGATGTAGGTGAAAACCTGTCCTTGGCCCGAATTACCCTGGGGAAGTGTGAGTAGGAGCCTATTCAAAGGGATAGAACCCAGTGGCTTGCTGTTAACTTCCAATTGGCAAAGAGGGTGGTGGTAGACCTGAGGTGGCCGGGTAGCTAGAGCTTCCATGAAACTTAAATACGGGTTGTGACCCTTGTTCGTTGAACTGCATGCACGCTCGGCTGGGGTGATGGCATATACCCGGGAGGATACTGTGGTCCGGTGATTCCGATGAGACAGGGATTAGGGGCTTGGTGGCCCATTGATCCCTGAGTGAGAAATAGGTTTGTGGAAGCAGTGTTAGGAGCAGCTGAACTAGCATCATTCTGTTGTCACGAACCAAACTGTGGTGGCATCCCAAACTGTTGCTGCGGCGCTCTAAACTGTTGTTGTGAAGGTTCGGCTTGATCGTTTCTGAACTGAGACGGGATCCCAATTTGCTGTGGCATTCCAAGGTACCCCCAACCATGAGAAGACATTCCGTACTGATTTTGTTCCTACTGAGGAACTGCGATCTGATTCGTCCCGTCAGGCTGCATGGATCCAGTGGTCTGTAGTTGGGGAGCTGGCTGACCCAAAGATCGAGGAGATAGTACCATAGGAGGCTGGCGGTGGCATCCTGGAGTAGTCTGGGCGACCGAGAGTGGGATTGGGGGTTTGCTGTCCCGTTAAGGCGGTCATGAAGGGATCTTGTGAGATTTGTGCGGTGCCGGCCGCCGTCTTGAACTGGGTTGCTGTCAAGGCATTCCAAACTGCTGGGGCTGAGAAGTTCAAACTGATCCATAGTTGACCGCCGTCCCAAACCCAACTGAGAAGTCATACCAAGCTGATGTAACTGAGAAGCCCCTGACTGATCTGTACCGAGCTGCTGAGGCATACCAAACTGCTGCGACATACCGAGCTGACCCCAACTGTATTGAGGCACACCATACTGGCCCAAATCGGGCTGAAATCAATTTTTTTTTAAATGACTGTCCCAGACTGAACTGTGAATGTATACCAGACCAAGGCTGAAAGGATGACTGATCCACAGGTTGAGAAGAGTGTGGCCCGGTGGAGGTTCCATGTAAGGAAGGTGGTGGCATTTGGCGGTAGTCTGTCTGGCCGAGATAGGGATGGAGATCCTCTTCCTTTTCTATCGTGAAAGTCCCATCGGGGTTGAGGGCAATTGTCAAAACAAAATTCCTAACACCTTCCAAAATTGATCATCAACACCTCATTCTGATTGGTCCAAGGGATTTTAATATTAGCCATGATGAATCCCTGGTTCTGATTAAAATTCCGTTCTCGACCTTGGACATTAAAGAACTGTACTTGACAAACCCATGACCAACATGGCGATCAAATCTCACTTTGCTTGGCGAGGCCTTGGTCTGAAGAGATGTGTTTGCGAAGTCTTGATTTTGAAGAAGTGACTTCGTAGAGCCTTTGTCTCATGATTGTGAATCTAACACAAACTTGGTAGGCATTGCAGACTGATACTGAGATGAGTCTAAACAAAGACCCAGCCCATCTTGTAGCAAAGTGAAGAACCGGCGTGACCAGAGAAGCCCCACTCTAAACAAATGGCTTGACGAAAGTCCTCCCTCAAAGAGTACAGTGCAGCTCTAATGCAAAATTGAATTGTCGTGTAGCAAAAGAGGCAACCCATCCTTCTATATTTACTTTATTATTTTCTTTAGTCAATTAGTCAACCGGAAGAAAATGTAAAAGAAAAACAATTTAGAAATGTACACCTGCAGGGGCATATTTTTGAAAAGTGGGGACGAATCCCCGATTTGTATTATTTGAAGGCACAAAAGAACTCGCTTTGGGCTTGACTCTTTTGAGAGAGCATAAGTGTAGAAAGGTTTGTAAAAGTGTATGGAAGCCCCTGCTGACAGAAAATCAGTGTTTAGCTCTATTTTTCCTATAATGTAGAAAAAGAAGACTTGTCGAGACATCTGAAAACATGTTTTATTCAAAATGATCACAAGATTGCTTAAAACCCTTTATTAATGTTCGGGTTATTCAACCCCTAATCTCGATATGAACAAACATTTTGATTAATCACGAGGAGAAAGTCGACCAATACCAAGGGTAAAGTTGGCGAATTGTGAAGAAAGATTGTGTATAGGAGAGGCCATTGATGAGACCGAATTTTCTTGAGATTTGGATGTGTTTATGACCGGACCATTTCTAGTTGCCTACGTTCCCCTTATTATAAGGAGCTCAGGTCGCCGTAGTTCGGGCTTGAACTGTGTTTGGCTTTGGAAAAGGGGGTATGAACATTTGTGATACTTTTGGTGAAAAGGCTCGGATAGGAAATTTGGATGATAAGCTACGGGCCTTGAGATGTTCCTTGACAAGTCGTTTTTTGACGACTTCTTCCGTGATTTCATTGCTTCTTGATCATCATCCTTCATTGTGGAAGAAAGATTTTGAATTCAGCTTAAGGGCTTATGATGTGTTTTTGCCGTTGCTTTAACTGCTCCCTTGTTGTCGACAACTTCCGTTCTTCGGGCTTTAATTTTGCCCATATGTCAAGCCTCTGGTCGGCGGTGCTGGGTCCTTGGCCTCATTTTTTTTTTTGAAGCTTTTGTTTTTTTTTTTATTTGAAGCTTTTGCTTGAGCTCTTTTTTTTTTGAAGCTTTTGCTTGAGCTTTTTGCTTTTTTTTTTTTTTAGTCTTTTGCTTGAATTTTCTCTTTTTTTTTTGAAGCACATGAGGGCGAAGGCAAGCCCCTTTCTTGATGTGCACGAAGGTGAAGGGAAGCCCCTGGGTTTTTGTCGACATGGGGTCAATCTTCCGATGCTGAGTGACCTTTCGTTGTTCTTTGATGCTTCCGCCGTCGTTGACTTGGTCAAGGTGATGATGGGGACATGTTTTGGAGAGTGTATGGCTTGATGGAGGCCTTTGTGAGGTAAGGAAAGTGTATAGGGAGGGCATTAGTTGACTTTCTCACACCAATTAATTAAAATCTTAATCATTTTCAGAGATTATTTGTTGAGCAATGCGAGTGATCATTTAAAATAAAACCATTTCATTAAATGTATTGTAGGTGTGCAAATAATGTCTCAAGTCTAGCAAGAAAAGAAAAAGACTTTTTTATAGAAAATTTAAGATTAACTACAATGTCCAAGGAGGACTTGATTGAACGAAGAAAGTACTAGAACCTACGAAGGTTGACTAAAAGACTGTTTTAATATTAAAGGATGGGTAGCCCCTAGTCTAGCTACTCTTTGTTGTTGGACCACGTCTCTATCCTTCAGCATTGGAAGCAAATTTGACAGACTATGCTCGCCTTTGGTAACTTCAAGGAATTCCTCGCTCACCGGCCCTGACGGTTGCCTTATCTGCCATCAGATTATTATCATCCCATTTACCCTTGGCGTCAGTCGTGAACTTATCGGAGGGCGAGAGTTCAAAGCATTTCACCAAATCCAGCTTTGCCATGGTCACATGCTTGTTGCAGTCAAACCAGCCATTCTCAACATTTGTTGCGACTAAATCATCTGGCTTGCCAAAGTCTATTGAATTCACAGAGCTTGAATCATGAAACTCAATCATGTTTACACTCGTGTTGTTTGAGAAATGATCATTGGCAGGGTTGAGATCACCGAGGCGCTCGAGTTTGCCCTTCTTAATTAACCCCCGAATTGCCTTTCTCAAAGCTGTACAGTTATCGGTTACATGACCGTGATACTGGTGGAAAGCACAATGCTTGGTGGTGTCCAAGAGGACTTTGGGATCCTTAGGCTGATAGTTCCTTATGGGTTCGAGGAGACCCTGCTTTAGCAAGCTATTTAAAACTTTGCTTAAGGAACACCCAAATCCTTGGGATGTGATTTCTCCTTTGGGGGAGAATAAACTCTTAATGCTCTTTGATTCGAGATTTGGTCATTGACTTGGTCACCATTCTGAACAGGGTTTGCCGGTTTTGGTCCATTGGGGCGCTCAAGCTTGCCCACTTTGATTAACCCTTGAACCGCTCTCTTCAAGACTGTGCAGTTGTCGCTCGTGTGGCCATAATGATCATGGAAGGCGCAGTGCTTACTCATGTCGAGGGGTGCATTTGAGCTCCTTGGATGGTAGTCCCTAAGAGGCTCCAAAAGGCCTTCCCTTACTAAACCCTTGAAAATTAAGCCCATGGGCATCCCAACATCATCAAAATGTTCTCGTTGCTTTAGAGGACCACCATTTCTTGGTTGCTTTTGGATGCCGTCAATTGTACACAATGCCTTCTTTCCTTTACTGGATGTCGGAGCCGTGTTGGGAGGGTAAGGTTTATAGCGGTGAGACATGTTCCGACCCGTATTGCTTCCCCGTGCACGAACCCTTTTGATGTAATCATCGATGTAATCGTCGAGATTTGACCTTTTGTAAAACTCATTCGTGTCAGATACACAAGATTGGTATGGTGAGATGGCCCGAGTTGAGCGATCGTCGATACTCTCGTTACTAGGCTTTTCTTGTACCTTCTTAATTGGTTCTTTCAATAATCCATTGGACGAGTCAATAGGAACACTAGGACTGCACGACCCCGCCACAAGATTGGCATTAGTAAACGAAACCACAGTAGGAAGTACTCTGGTGGGAGGAATGGCAGACTGAGCATTAAAAGCGTGACCATAACCCTCCTCATAAGGCCTGACAGTTGTCGAAGATGAGGATATATGGCTCGTAATGGTTGGATACCAGGGAGCAGTGAGTGCGGATCCAAAAGACTGCTGAAAACATGAGATTTGAGGCATCGTAACAGTAGGACTGAATGTGTCTTGACCACACTGAGGAACGTGACTATAAGGGTAATGTGCATACTGTACTTGATGAACGGGAGCAGCTTGCGTAACAGCCGGGTGGAGAATTTGATGAGGAGCATTTGACCTTGTCGGACTTCCCAATCGGAGGGGCGAGGTAGAGCTTGGAGGATGTCGTGAATACGGTAAACCTGATGAAGTGGTGATAAGAGCCTGGTGGCCCATGTGATCTTGCAGTATCATAGGGGCAATTGTGCTTCGAGAATTGGAGGAAGCAAGCTGGCCCCCTCTGAACCATGGAGCCTGAGAAGCGAACTGTCCCAAAATGGATTGCGGAGCCTTGTCAAACTGCTGGGCTTGAGAAGTCGTGAACTGACCCATTCTGAGATGATGACCCGAACTGCACCGATGTTGTGAAGTAGTAAACCCCTTCCAAGCTGTGGGGTGAAAGCCAACTGATTCAATCCTGGTGGTGAGACCCGAGAGGCACCGGGGCAAAGCTGACCTAGATCGGGCCGTTGAGGAGTATCGAGCCGTAGGGGCCGAGATGTACCGAACCGACCACCTGCATCGATGGCCTGTGCCGACCGAGGTTTTGGAGTAGCGAACCGACCCATTCCAAGCTGCGGGCGAAAACAGCGATTGAAACCCAAAGGTGAAAACTGAGAGGCGCCAGGGGGAAGTTGACCAAGATCGGACTGTTGAGGAGTATCGATACGATGAGGCCGAGAGGCAGGCTGAGTGTTAGGCTGGGGGATGCTTGGCCCATTAGTAGTTCCACACAAAAGGGAACAGGGCATTTGATGGTAGTTGGCATGCCCGGGCGGGTAATTAGTTCCAATCTTCGCATCAACCGTAAAGGTTCCATTAGGGTTGCGAACAATTGTTAGCCCCTGGGTTCTGATACCTTCCAATAACTGACTGATCTGAGCCTCTTGACTTGTCGTCAATTAGGCCGTAATTAGGCATGGAATAATCGTTAATCCTTGATGACTCAGTGTCATGCTGGGAGTCAGTGTATAATTTGTGCCAGTCAGAGTCAAGGTCAAGGCGCCAGTCAATATCTGGTCAAAGTTCGTGACGGAAAACCGGCAGGACTTCGACTGATTAGGGTCCCGAAAGATATTGACTTGGCATACCGACTAAGGCTTGAAAGGAAAGGTCTATACACAGACAGGGCATGACACAGAACAGACTAAAAACCAACCAGGTCTCGGACAAAGTGTGTCACGGACAAGTGCATGGTCGACACGAGGCTCCATGGGATGTTTGGGTAGTCCCGTGCTTGCACCGAGAGGCGAAATAAGACCAAACGGGCCGCGACAGGGATTTCCCCGGGTTAGGGACGTAGTGTGCAGTGTAAGGCCAAGTGCGCGTAGTGTGCAAGCAGTCTATCTTCTTTTTCTGAGTAAAATAGAAATTTTCGCATGTGTCTTAAAAAGTATGATGCATGATTTTTTTTTTGAAAATTTTCTTTTTGAAAAATCCTTTTTTTTTGAAAGATTTTTTTTTGAAATTCTTTTTTTTGTTGAAATTTTTTTTTGAAAGCAAATGAACACATAAGCACATAATTCAAAATTCAAAATTCAAACAGTTCGAGGCAACGGGTCCGACAGTAAAAATTTTAACATTTCCGAGGCGGCCAAAACAACACGAAATGTGCAAAAATCAACACACACACAACAAATGATTTTTTTTATGCCGGGACGGAAGCTTGACCCACAAAAGTTTTTCTCTTTTTTTTTTTTTGAAAAGATAAAACTTATTTAATCCCCAGCGGAGTCGCCACTGTGATGTACCCGATTTTTTTGAAATCAAACGGAGTCGCCACGCCATTTTTATTTTAAGGGCCAAAACTTTGAAAAATGCCCGGAATGAGAGATTTGGGTTCGGAGGTCACGTTACACGCCGGGAAGAACGTTAGTGTTCACCCGGAATGCCTCGTAAAACGAGTCTTCCAAGCATTAAAAACCATTTGTGTGTGTGTGTTTGTGTGTTTTGGCCAAAATAAGTTGAAACTGAAAAGTAAAAATTGGGAACTCTTTATTAGACTTTGGACAAGTCCCATGATTTTTGGTATGAGTTTTGGGTTGAGTTTTGGTACTCAAAAGATTTTTTAAAGTTGAAAATCATTTCTGCCAGAATGAAAAAGGCAGTGGACACTTTATTTTAAAATGGGTTTAAGGGCTTAAAAATCTCAGAATCTGGGGAAAGTCCGAGAATGAAAGTTGTTCAAAACACCTTAAATAAGGTTTCTGTAAAAGAACTTTCCCATTTGGAGGTGATTTGGTAGACCAAAACCTTTTGGAAATCTCAGATATGAAATCTGGACTTCCAGAGACTGATGAACTGACCTTTGAAAGATAATTTGAAAAAGGGAGTTTTACTCACGAAAAAAATAAAGTAAAAATATTTCTGGAAATCTATGGATGTTGGCTACAAAAAGTGTTTTGTAGTAAACACCAAATTCGAAGTTTCTGTATGTCCAAAAAATTAGACCATGGACAGAGGTCTTAGAGAAAGGCTACTGGACAGCAACTTCCTCTTGAAGAAAAACATGATTTTAAAGGGGGTTTGGCATCCATGGTTGTCCCCATTTCCTTAGGCTTTGATTAGTAGTCACTAGACATTTTATTGGTGATCTACTATATCAAGCCATCCTTAGGGTACATTAGGACTTAAGCATTTCATTTGCTTGGGAAGGGGAATTTTATCCTTTAAAATGAAGATTTGATGTATGAAAATGATTTTTAGGGTTTTGAAAAATGTGTTTGCAAGTAAGTAAAGACACTTTGAATGTAATGTTGATCCTTGTAGAGGATCATCCATGGAGATGAACTTCCATGGTGATCCTCTTGGATCTAAGGCAAGAAATGAACAAATTACATTTTGGAGTTTGAAAGTGCATGCATGGATGAGAGAGATTTAGGGTAGGGAGAGGGAGGTTATACCTATCTTCCCTTGTGTTTGTGTTTGAATGGATTCAAGACTTGGTTTGAATGTGTTTAGGGTTTGAATGTGTTTAGGGCTTGTGATTAGAGTTGGTCAAAGAGAAAACAAGTAGATAACAATTAAGTCCTCTATGTTTTCTCTCTAATCCTCCTCTTAAGGGGTGATTGAAGCTTGGGCTTGTGTATGAATGGGAGTGATTTGAGAGTATTTGGAGTGAGTGGGATTTGGGAAAGATTCAAGAGAAAATGGTGGCAATCTAAGGATTCCCACTGTTTTCTCTCTATTTTTCGCCAGAGTGCTGTTGCTGTGAGTGAATTGTGTTGTGTAAACTGAGAGAGGAGGGTTCAATTTATAGGCTTCTGAAATTTCCAATTATGTCCGCGCGGATGGTTATGGAAGCGTGCACTGTTCATTAAATGCAGCTCCAGGCTTTGGACACAAGGAATATCTTTTGAAAATTCAAACTGGTTGCTGTTTTTCAGCTTACCAGATTCGGATTTTTCCAATTTCTTTTCTTTTTGAGATGCTTTCCTTGGTTTATCTTTAAATAGCAATGCCTACTTTAACCTTACTTTGTTAGAAAAGTTAGGAATAGTTAGAAATGTTAGGAATGTTAAAACTTTCGTTAATTTTCTAACGAAAATACTAACGACTTAAATTGGAGCACTTACAGTGATGCATAAGTCACGGGCTTTCCTGAATTACCACAAGACACGATCTGAGAATTTAAATTTTTCTGGACCAAATTTGATAATGATTTTTGTAATTTAAAGTCTTTCGGACTGATTGATAATGATTTTTGGTAATTTAGGATGGTCTTCCGGACCAATTGATAATGATTTTGGAAATTTAGGATGGTCTTTCGGACCAATTGATAATGATTTTGGAAATTTAGGATGGTCTTCCGAACCAATTGATAATGATTTTTGAAATTTAGGATGGTCTTCCGGACCAGGAAATTTATGCTGGCCTTCTGGGCCGATGGAATAATATTTGTAAAAATTACCGTTAAACAACGGGTTTTAGAAATGATTTAAGATGATTACCATTGGATAATGGGTTTTAGAAATAATTTAAGATGATTACCATTGGATAACGGGTTTTAGAAATAATTTATAGGGATTACAGTTAAGTTATGGGCTAAAGTGATTAACCATCACAAAATAGATGAGTAAAGAAGACCTTTTGAATTAGGGAGCAAAGTATGCCACTTGGCATAAGTCTTTGAGTGGACAGATTTTCGGCGTAACGTGGATCAAGGGCTGTAGACAAGACCACGTGTCAGGCAAGGTATGTCGCTTGGCGTAGGGCGGGCCATGCCGCTTGGCATGAGGCGAGTCATGCCGCTTGGCATGACTTGCTCGAGAAACAAATTCAAATCGAGCAGACTGCTCATCGTCTTCCTCACTCCCATTTCCATCATTGACGAGCAATAGAGAAGAAGCTTGAGTTTTCTATTGATTTCTTGGTGATTTCGAGTGATACCAACCCATTTTCTTGCTATATCCATGGATTTTCACTTTCCTAGACCCGAAACTGGTGAATCATCGAACATCTTTGAGCCTTCGATGGAGGAGGGTAATTTGAATGATTACTTTGATACGGAGGGTAATCTTATTCATTTCGGGGATAATGGAGGGAGTGATGATGATGATGGCGATGGTGGCCAAGGTGGTGGTGATGATGGCGAGGGTGGAGATGCCAGCGGCGAAGGTGGCGGCGATGGTGAGGATGGTGGTGGTGAGGTGGGTGCGAGGCGGCAACGAGAGATACGTAACTACCGTCCGCCCAAGTTGTGCTTCGGAAGTGGCCACCATTCCAATTTCTATGTGGGGAAGGAGATACACTGGGCTACGGGTCCTTGGGTATGCCTTTTTTTTCAAGTTCGTTAATTTAATTTTAATTGTTTTTGTTTCAATTAATTATACAATCACACTGTACAATTTTTTAGGCATTTATGCTAGTACAATTTTTAGGCATTTATGCTAGTACGCACCTGTGCTGTGTTTACCTGTAGGGGTCGGATACGCTTCTGAGGGCTCGGGACACGGTGAATCTAGTGGCTGATCTATGGGAGGCTTTACCGCCTGGTGATGGCAGTCCTCACGAGCGCATTATCCAGATAAGTTTGGCTCGATTTTTTGATGAGATTCTTCTATTACGGGCGACCAAGAACTGCCTTGCGGTAGTTAAGGTCCTCCGAGAGTTCTGGTGGGACACGACCCATACCTTCCATTTCCGTTGGGGCGAGATGACTGTGACGTCGACAGACTTTGGTGCTATTACGTGACTTCAGTTTACTGCTGTCTCGATTGCTTATGATGAGAGCCTGACCCAGGATGAGGCTCGTCGGAACTTGTTGTTTGGTTCCGTGCTAGGAGGTGGTGAGAAGGGCTACGATTTCGAGGCTGATCGACTGCTGCCACGGATTCGTACTGCTATTCAGCGCTATAGGCAGGGTGACTATGATCGTGATTCCCTAGCTCGAGCTTGTTGTGAATATTGCCCTCCACTACCAAGCAAACCTACAAGAATGATTAGAGCACACAAACAAAACACAAGAAATAAAGCACAAAGAAGAACACCGGAATTGTTTACCCAGTTCACCAATATGTTTGGCTACGTCTGGGGGCACTACCAAGCCAGGATCTTGCACTATAATAGTTGTATATTGTTACAATGAGTTTTGGGGTGGAACTTTACTTATATATGACCTAGGGAAACAAACCAAACCCTAGATGGACAAGGGAACTAGAAAATCAGACGTAAAATCCGGACTGCTGAAACGGGCCCAGCGCGGCCACCCTCCGCAGAAGCGCGGTCGCGCTACCTTCCAGAAACTCCAACGCCCTTGTTCAATTCTCCAGCGCGGTCGCCCTCACCTTCCAGCGCGGTCGCCCTTGAAGATTTTCTCCAAGCCTTAACGTTCTGTCCAAGTGCGCGGTCGCGCACCATCACCTGCACGGTCGCGCAGTACACCAGAAACCCTTGAAGAAATTCTTCCCTTTTGCTCCGAAGTCTAACCCGGTTGGTCCTCTATCCCAACAATCTCCCACCTAGATATCAACTACATATATAAGCCCCGTATCCGTTCTTCAACTCACCCTTGGTGTCCTCCTATTGCTCACCTCGATCATGGTAGTGCCATCCTCCTCTCCTATTCTCCAATTCCAATTGAAGCTTTGCACAGCTTCAACTTCTCAAGGTTTACAACCTTTGTCAACATGTCAGCCGGGTTCTCCGATCCCAATATCTTCTCTAGCCTTAAGATCTTTTCCTCCAAGAGATGCCTGATGTAGTGGAAACTCAGTTCAATGTGCTTCGTCCTAGAATGAAACGCCGGATTCCTAGCCAAATGTATTGCACTCTGACTGTCACTGTAGAGAACGTTACCACTTCGCGTCTTCCCAAGTTCACCCAAGAAGTTCTGCAACCATACCATCTCTTTACTCGCCTCTCGTCACACGCCACATATTCTCGCTTCTGCCGATCGAGCCATGATCTTCTGCAATTTAGAAGCCCAGGAGATAGCCGTACCACCCAATGTGAACACATAACCCATAGTACTTCTCCTCTTGTCAAGATCGCTTGATGCCAAGTCCGCATCAACATAACCCGCTAACACAACCTCCTTGCTTGAGAAACATAGAGCCTTACCAGCAGTACCCTTCAAGTAACGCAGGATCCATTTAACCGCTTCCCAATGTTGCTTTCCTGGATTGCCCATAAACCGGCTGACTACTCCCACCGCATGTGCAATGTCCGGCCTTGTACACACCATTGCATACATGAGACTCCCCACTGCTAAAGCATATGGAGTTCTCTCCATCTTGTCACGCTCCTCTTTGCCCATACGCGAGTCTTTCTCGAATAGCTTGAAGTGCAAATCCAATGGTGTCCCTGTTGGCTTCGCCTCTTCCATACAAAATCTTGCCAAGTCTTTCTCAACGTATTCTGCTTGTGAAAGAACCAACTTACCCGACTCCCTATCCCGGTCAATCCGCATGCCCAAGATTTTTCTGGCCTCCCCCAAATCCTTCATCTCGAATCGTTCTTACAATTGAGCCTTCAATCTGTTTACCTCTCTACTGCTAGAGCCCGCTATTAGCATGTCATCCACATATAATAGCAAGATTATGTACCCATTGTCCGTGTTCTTTAAGTAGCAACAATGATCCTCCTCACATCTGATAAAATCACTATCGTGCATGAATCCATCAAACTTTCTGTACCACTGTCTAGGAGCTTGTTTAAGGCCATACAAGCTCTTAGTCAATCTGCAAACTAGCTCCTCGCTACCCTTAGACAAGTAACCCTCTGGCTGTACCATGTAAATTTCTTCCTCTAAATCTCCATGAAGGAAGGCTGTCTTCACATCCATCTGTTCAAGAAACAAGTTGTCTGCCACTACTATCCCCAGAACCATTCTGATAGTGGTCATCTTCACAACCGGAGTGAATACCTCGGTGTAGTCAATACCGTACTTTTGCTGAAACCCTTTTACAACCAATCTTGCCTTGTAACGCTTGCTGCCGTCTGCTTCCTCCTTGATCCTGTAAACTCACTTGTTATGCAGTGCCTTATTCCCCTTAGGTAGTTCAGTCAACTCCCAAGTTTTGTTGGCCTTCAATGAGTCCATCTCATCATCCATCGCAGCTTTCCACTTGTTACAAAGTGCACTACGAACAGCCTCCGCATAACATTCCGGTTCCCCATTATCTGTCAACAGCAAATAATAATTGGAAGGAGTATACCTGTCAGGCGATCCACGCAACCTGCTGGATCTACGTAGCGGAATATCCGGTTCTGGAGTATGTGGTTCATCTTCAGTGACCTCCTGACCATGGTCAACATGAACTGTTCTGCTCCCACCCGAGTTTGGAACCTCCACCTCTACAATATCCGGTTCTGAACTAGTATCATCAGATGCCCCCTTTCTGTCCTTGTACAATACCTGTTCATTGAATACCACATCTCGACTACGAATAATTTTATGGTTTTGGTCATCCCAAAACTTATACCCGAAGTCATCCCCGCCATACCCAATAAACGTACACTTAACAGATTTTGCATCTAATTTAGTTCTCTCAGCAGAATCAATGTGAACATAAGAAACGCAGCCAAATATGCGAAGAAAGGACAGATTTACCTGCTTGCCACTCCATGCTTCCTCTGGAATTCCATTCCCCAATGGTACCGATGGTCCCCGATTGATCAAGAAAGCCGCCGTGTGTAACGATGATGCCATTCGCGGAAAAATTCGATTTTTCGTTTCTTTGAAAACCAAATAAAACCGGAAAACGGAGTCGCCACGCCATTTTTGTTTTAAGGGCCAAAACTTTGAAAAATGCCCGAAATGAGAGATTTAGGTTCGTAGGTCACGTTACACGCCGGGAAGAACGTTAGTGTTCACCTGGAATGCCTCGTAAGACGAGTCTTCCAAGCATTAAAAACCATTTGTGTGTGTGTGTGTGTTACTTTGGCCAAAATAAATTGAAACTGAGAAAAGTAAAAATTGGGAATTCTTTATTAGACTTTGTAAATGTCCCATGATTTTTGGTATGATTTTTGGGTTGAGTTTTGGGACTCAAAATTTTTTTTGAAGTTGAAAAGCATTTCTGCCAGAATGAAAAAGGCAGTGGACACTTGATTTTAAAATGGGTTTAAGGGCTTAAAAACTCCAGAATCTGGGGAAACTCAGAGGATGAAAGTTGTTCCAGACACCTTAAATAAGATTTATGTGAAAGAATTTTCCATTGTGGAGATGATTTGAGGGACCAAAACCTTCTGGAAATCTCAGATGTGAAATCTGGATTTCCAGAGACTGGTGAACTGACCTTTAAAAGAAAAATTTGAAAAAGAGAGTTTTACTCACGAAAAAAAGGAAATAAAAATATGTATGGAAAGCTCTGAATGTTTTCTACAAAAAGTATTTTGTAGTCAACACCAAATTCCAAGTTTATCTGTGTCCAAAAAATTAGACCATGGACATAGGTCTTAGAAAATTGCTACTGGACAGCAACTTTCTTAAGAAGAAAAACATGATTTTAAGGGGGGTTTTGCATCCATGCTTGTCCCCATTTCCCTAGGTTTTGATTAGTAGTCACTAGACATTTTAGTGGTGATCTACTATATCAAACCATCCTTGGGGTACATTAGGACTTAAGCATTTCATTTGCTTGGGAAGGGGGGATTTTATCCTTGAAAATGAAGATTTGATGTATGAAAATGGTTTTTAGGGTTTTGAAAATGCATTTGCAAGTAAGTAAGAACACTTTGAAGATAATGTTGATCCTTGTAGAGGATCATCCATGGAGATGAACTTCCTTGGTGATCCTCTTGGATCTAGGGCAAAAAGATGAACAAACTACATTTTGGAGTTTGAAAATGCATGCATGGATGAGAGAATTTAGGGTAAGGAGAGGGAGGTTATACCTATCTTCCTTGTGTTTGTGTATGAGGCTTGAATATGTGAGTGTTTGAATTTGAGAGTGAGTGGGATTTGGGAAAATAATTAAGAGAAAAAGGTGACAATTCTAGAGAATTCTCACTGTTTTCTCCCTATTTTCGCCAAGGTGCAGTTGTGAAAAATGTGTTGTGTCTCCTTCTTTCTGTGACTGAAGGCCTCAATTTATAGCCCTCTGAAATTGCCATAGTCATCCGCGCGGACATGAGTGGAAGCGTGCACTGTTCATTAAATGCAGCTCCAGGCTTTGGACACAAGGAATATTTCCAGAAAATTCAAACTGGTTGCTGTTTTTCAGCTTACCAGATTAGGATTTTTCCAATTTCTTTTCTTTTTGAGATTCTTTTCTTGGCTTATCTTTAAATAGCAATGCCTACTTTACCCTTACTTTGTTAGAAAAGTTAGGAATAGTTAGAAATGTTAGGAATGTTAAAACTTTCGTTAATTTTCTAACGAAAATGCTAACAACTCAAATTGGAGTACTTACAGTAGCCCCTCGGCGACGGCGCTTTCGAAGGAAGCGGGGTCGTCGATAAGAGTAAGGCTCCATATTTGACAGGATGATCAAGTGATCGAGTGATCGAATGATCGAGTGGCTGAACCTAGCGATAGGCTACCTACGTATCCCGAATGGGAATCAAGCCGGTCATAGTTCGGATCTTTGACCCTGGAGATGATGGCGTTTTAGGTGCCTCGAACCTTGATGAGCGAGTTCTGCAGTCGATTGCTGAGAGAAACTCTGCTGGGGATAAGAATGACCATTTTGGTCTGGTGGCTGAAATTGTATATTCGCTCTGCTGGGGATAGGAATGACCATTTTGGTCTGGTGGTTGAACCTAATGATAGGCTACCTACGTATCCTTAGGAGGAATCAAGCCAGTCGTAGTTCGGGTCTTTGATCCTGGAATGACTATTTTGAGGTGTCAACCTGGTAATGATGGCGTTTTAGGTGCCTCTGAACTTGAAGATGGCGTTTTAGGTGCCTCAGACCTTTTGGAGATGATGGCTTTTTAGGTGCCTCGGACCTTTGGAGATGATGGCTTTATAGGTGCCTCGGACCTTGGGAGATGATGGCGTTTTAGGTGCCTCGGACCTTTGGAGATGATGGCATTTCAAGTGCCTCGAACCTTTGGAGATGATGGCGTTTTAGGTGCCTCAGACCTTGATTTGAAATGTTTTCCCTTGATGATTTGGGATAAATGGTCCTTTGGTGGACTTCGTCTGCTGTCGAAGGAGAGGGTGACCGTGCTGGTCGAGTGGCTGGACCTATGGTAGGCTACCTACGTATCCTTAAGAGGAATCATGCCAATCGTAGTTCGAAACGCTGCTGGTGGTTTCGTTGGAGAAAAATCGGGCTTACGTTTTACGGCCGTTGATGATAATGAGGAAAGAAACGGGATTCCGCTGACTTCGCTGGGGATTTTGTTAGCTTTTGCTGGGGAAGACGGGCTTACGTTTTACGGCCGTTGATGATTTTGATAAAAGAAACAGGATTTCGTTATCTTTCTCGGAGAAGTCGGACTTACGTTTTACTGCCGTTTGATGATTTTGATGAAAGAAATGGGATTCCGTTATCTTTCTCGGAGAAATCGGACTTACGTTTGACTGCCGTTGATGATTTTGATGAAAGAAACGGGATTCCGTTATCTTTCTCGGAGAAATTAAACTTACGTTTGACTGCCGTTTGATGATTTTGATGAAAGAAACGTGATTCTGTTATCTTTCTCGGAGAAATCGGACTTATATTTTACTGCCGTTTGATGATTTTGATGAAAGAAACGGGATTCCGTTATCTTTCTCGGAGAAATCGGACTTACGTTTGACTGTCGTTTGATGATTTTGATGAAAGAAATGGGATTCCGTTATCTTTCTCGGAGAAATCGGACTTACGTTTTACTGCCGTTTGATGATTTTGATGAAAGAAACGGGATTCGGTTATCTTTCTCGGAGAAATCGGACTTACGTTTTACTGCCGTTTGATGATTTTGATGAGAGAAACGGGATTCCGTTATCTTTCTCGAAGAAATCGGACTTACATTTGACTGCCGTTTGATGATTTTGATGAAAGAAACGGGATTCCGTTATCTTTCTCGGAGAAATCGGACTTACGTTTTACTGCCGTTTGATGATTTTGATGAAAGAAACGGGATTCCGTTATCTTTCTCGGAGAAATCGGACTTACGTTTTACTGCCGTTTGATGATATTGATGAAAGAAACGGGATTCCATTATCTTTCTCGGAGAAATCGGACTTACGTTTGACTGCCGTTTGATGATTTTGATGAAAGAAACGGGATTCCGTTATCTTTCTCGGAGAAATTGAACTTACGTTTGACTGCCGTTTGATGATTTTGATGAAAGAAACGTGATTCTGTTATCTTTCTCGGAGAAATCGGACTTACGTTTTACTGCCGTTTGATGATTTTGATGAAAGAAACGGGATTCCGTTATCTTTCTCGGAGAAATCGGACTTACGTTTGACTGCCGTTTGATGATTTTGATGAAAGAAACGGGATTCCGTTATCTTTCTCGGAGAAATCGGACTTACGTTTTACTGCCGTTTGATGATTTTGATGAAAGAAACGGGATTCCATTATCTTTCTCGGAGAAATCGGACTTACGTTTTACTGCCGTTTGATGATATTGATGAAAGAAACGGGATTCCGTTATCTTTCTCGGAGAAATCGGACTTACGTTTGACTGCCGTTTGATGATTTTGATGAAAGAAACGGGATTCCGTTATCTTTCTCGGAGAAATCGGACTTACATTTGACTGCCGGGGAAGATTTTGATGAAAGAAACGGGATTCCGTTATCTTTCTCGGAGAAATTGGACTTACGTTTGACTGCTGTTGATGATTTTGATGAAAGAAACGGGATTCCATTATCTTTCTTGGAGAAAATCGGACTTACGTTTGACTGCCGTTGATGAAATTGATGAAAGAAACGGGATTCCGTTATCTTTCTCGGGGAAATCGGACTTACGTTTGACTGCCGTTAAGCTCTTTTGAAGAGGGGGTTAACTTTGGTTAACTTTGGTTAACTCTGTTAAGTTGAGGACTAGACTGCAGAGTCCTGAAATTTTAAAGGGCAAAAGGGTCTTTTTGACCCTTCAATTTTGTCCGCGCGGAGCAGATTGGAAGCCAGATTGGTTTTAAAAGAGGGCCGCCGCCCTTTTGGTTCCTTCTTCCCCATTTTCCAGTTTCACGAGAGAGAGACGAGGGAGAGAGGCAAAACCGCCCTTGTTGGCCTAGAAAGCTTCGAAATCTTCCGATTTTCTTCGATTTTCGAGCAATGGAACACGCGGGAGTAGCTATTCAAGGCCAAGGACGTGGCCCGGTAGCGGAGAGGCGCTTGGAGCTCGTTCGAATGAGGAGGCATTACACCCTTTCGCAATCGATTGCGGAGGAACCATATCCCGATGCGTGGCAACATTGGGCCACTGATCCGAGTCTTCGCACGGTATACTTCGAATCTCTCCATTCCCTTTGTCGATTTTTGCTTGAAAGAGATTTTTGGTGATTTTTGATTTTTTTATTTTTTTGAAATCCGAAAATTGTAATGCTCTTGGCCTTGAATTTTGATTTTGATGCTTTGCATGTTGTAATGAGTATGTGGGTAATCAAAATATGCATTTTGTTTGTAAAGAATGGGCATTTTGCCCTTTTTTTTTTATCCGAAAATTGATGTTAAAATTCGAAAATTTGTGTTCTTGGACCTTGAATCTTGACTTTGCATGTTGTAATGAGTATATGGGTAACTCAAATGTGCATTTTGTTTGGAGAAGAGAACGGGCATTTTGCCATTTTTGAAATATGAGATGATGATTTGCCCAAATTCGGGACGGACTTTTTGTTGAATGTAGGATTCTTGCAATGTGATGTGAATGATATGAATGATGTGAATGCATTTTTTTTTTTTTTGAGAGTGTGATTTTCTGTGAAAAGTGGGACGGATTTTTTTTTTTTTGCTCCCGTTGATTGAATGTATGTTATTTTATGAAAAATGAGACGGAGTTTTTATTCCCGTTGACTCAATGTATGAATGTTTTTCTTCATGCATGAATGAATGAATGGTGATTGTTAAAAACTCTTTTCCTCTGTGCAAGAAAAATGGGGCTGAGTCCATTGTATGCCGTTATGCTACCCGATTTTCTTTTTTCTTTTTTTAAAAAATTTTTTTTGTCTATGATGCATGTGTATGCTTTTTCTCTCTTTTTTTTTTTTTTTTTGATGCAAATGCAAAAAAAAAAAAAATTTTGTTTTGACATTTTCTTTTTTCAATTGCAGGGTGGAGATCGCTTTGTGACGTAGCAGCTGAACAAGATGAAGACTCGGGGGTCAGTGGAGGCCGTGGTTGACCTGTGGGATCGGCTTCCGGTCTTGGGCCGAGGAGCTTTGATGAGTCCTAGACAGATCGTCATTGGGACTAGATTGTATGTGTTTATCGAGTGCCTGAGGGGGTTGGTTAAGTTCTCCAAGAGCAAGGGTCTGATCTTTGCTTTGGCACAGCACTGGTGGGACGCGACCCACACATTTCATTTCTTCTGGGGGGAGGCCACAGTCACACCTTCCGACTACGCAGCGATCACGGGCCTGTCCTTTAAAGGACGGAGCATTGAGTGGAGGGATGGCTATAGTGACAGGGACCTACAGGATCTTCTGGGCTTTACCCCCATTCCCAAAAAGGGGATGGGTATGGAGTACGCCGTGGTCCACGGGAAGATCGTGGAGAGCATTGAGAATTACGAGGCTGGTGATGAGAGGGTGGCAGCGGTGCAGATTGCTAGGGCTTTCTTGTGGTTCGCTTTTTCGAGCACACTTTTTGGACATGCCGAGGGGACGGCGATGTTTACCCTGCTGAGGACGTTGAAGGATGTGGAGATGGCTGGGGAGGTGTCTTGGGGAGAGGCATGGCTGGCAGAGCTATATTTCGCTCTGGATCGATATAGCCGGAAGGCCGTCAGCTCCCTGACGTGCTTCGAGTTCCCTTTGGAGGTATAAGCTTCTGCTTTTCTTTTCCTTAAGCACGCACTGTTCTTTTCGCACTTGATTGATGAGATCTTTCCCTTTCACAGGTATGAGCTCTGGAGTTTTTCCATGTCACGATGTGGCGGCAGCCGGCGGAGCACATCGGGGCATATCTGGCCATGCTCTCCTGGAGCAAACATGCTCGGGAGAAGATAGGTTCTAAGGGGCGCACGACCCTTAAGTACAGGGAGTGCCTGCCTTTGATGAGGGCTGAGACGGATGAGGGGATGGTTTTCTACCCCTGGGGCCGCTTTGAGGTGGAGCAGCTGAAGGGCGCCGAGAGATGGACTGTGCAGCGGAGGGTTTTGAGGGGCTTGACCTGCGACATGTACTATTTGGGGGAGAGAGTGACGCGCCAGCATGGCGAGGGTGCACCTCTGATGGCACCGGTAGAGCCTCCTGCCGACATGATGCATCCGAGTGAGAGATCGGAGACCTGGGGTGACTATCGAGGTGGCCAGCACTTCTCGACGTTCGTGGCGATTGAGGAGTATTCTAGATTTATTTTGAGGAGGCTGAGGATGCCCCAGGTTCTTGAGAGAGAGGGGCTAGGAATTGTGCGATACCCCCGGACGGACTTCTCATATGTCCAGGATGGGGTCAGATTGAGGGTGCAGATCCCTCAACCTGAGCGGGTCCCACGAGCTTTCCGGCCTCATCCGGATATGAAGGTACGGCTTTTTACTGTCTCTTCTTTTTTCCTTTCGCTTCATCGTTTTTCGCATCAATTCTTTCTGACACTTTTGTTCCCGTGCAGTTCCCGGCTGTGGTGGTGGAGAAGCTGACGAAGCAGGTGATTGGGGCCAAGAGGTTCATCAGGAGGATGGTCGCTTGTGGGGCTCCTCAGGCCAGAGCGAGGCGGGCACAGCCGGCACCTGTGGAGCGGGAGACTTCCCCTATTCCTTCGGAGCATTCGACCGAGACTCCTCTCTCCTCTGATAGATCCCGGCATGGAGCTGCCTCCGGACCATGTCATTCTCGGAGATTTGCACGGGCAGGGGCACGTTTGGCATCATGGTGGCTCTTCTTCGCATGTCCAGGAGTCCGACGCGTTCACATTTGGGTATGACTTCTTTGCAGATCTCGACTTGCCCTATCGTGGCGTGCCGGTTGATCCAGGCGATCCTCTCTCTGGAGACGAGGATGACTCTGAGCCCGAGACATTCATGGCTACTGAGGAGGCGGGCCCGAGCCGCAAGAGGGATCGGGGGAAAGGGCCGGCCTCTGAGGATTCTGACTGACTATCTTTGATTTCTGATATTGTACCTATTTAGACAGATGCACTTTATTCTCATGCACACACATTTTTTTTGTTTTTTTTTGTTGTTGTTTTTTTTTGGAATGTAATAATCTACCTTTTTTTGTTTTTTTTTGTTTTTTTTTATTATGAATGCAATGTTGCATGAGCCCAGGTTTCTTGGCTAGGGTGCGAATGTATGGTATGTGAACTGTTTGGGCAGGCTTTGCACAGGTTTCGAGCGGCCGGGATGAAATATTCCTCCGTGGTGCAGCAGTTTGAACTGCTGCAGATATTTTCTGATGGTGGCACTTATGTCCGCGCGGACGAGACAGGAATCTGACACTGTCCTTTAATTTTGCTTCAGATCTGGTTTTCCTTTATTTCAAATTCAAACACCTTCTTCAACCACTAGTTCAAACAGCCATTTTTGGGGAGAAGGAGAGAAAAACCATGGAGAGAATTGTGATCATGCAAAATCCACCCAAATTATCCCAAGCTTCTCAAATGTCATTCTTCAACAAGTTTAAAGAGTGGTCTCGGGAGATTATGCATGAGAGGAGGTCATTCTTTGAAGAAAGGTACAAGATACGATGCTTGTGGTCTCTCAAGGAATTGATTCCTGATTATGATCTTTTGAGAGCTTCTTCCTCATTTTGGGACACTAGAAGGCATGTTTTTTGCTTCTCTTACAATGAAATGGTCCCGACTGTTGAAGAATTTCGGGCTTTGCTTGGTGGTCCTGAGGTGGAGGAGATTGCAATTCCTTTGGCCGGAGGAGCCTCTTTTGTTGACAAGCTGTGCAACCTTCTTCATCTTTCCCCAGAGGAAGCACAAGGTATGATCTGTGGTCCCGATCATTTTAACATTTCTGGTCTCCCTGATAGATTTAGGGGCTTAGGCTTGTTTGACGATGCCTATTGGGATGCCTTTGCACTTTGCATGTTCGGGACCTTGTTCATGGTTTATTCTTTTAGGATCTCTCATCGGGCTCTGCTAGATGTAGTCGTTCACTGTCGCTTGGGCAGAGACGTTGTACCTTTGATTCTGGGGGAGACTTTTTATGCTCTTGACAGGTTGGCCACCTGGAGGCGGTACATGCACGGGGGCAGTCCGTTTCTTTTGACCCTGTGGCTGATGGAGCGCTTGGGGGTTCTTCGGGAAACTTCTAATATGATCAAGCCTTGGACATTTGCCAGGAGGGGGGTTGCTGCGGATTTTGACGATCAGGGCTCGTGGGAGCGTTGGATGGCTAGTCGTCGGACTGAAGATATCAGATGGTCGGTGCCTCATTGGCGGGTGGAGACTCGGAGAGTGCTTCAGGACGGATCTCCCGTGGTTATGCTTCCGGGGCTTTCTCAGTCCAGCTTTTACATTCCGGCTTTGGTTCTGAGACAGTTTGGTTTGGAGCAGGTTCCTTTGGAGGACTTTGATGATATAGCCACCAGGGTGGTGGCTTCTGCTTCTATGGATGATCCTTCGGTGTTTCCATTTCTTTCCCGAGTATGGAGGTATGACGTCTTTCCTCCTCGGGTTATCCTCAGGCGTCCGAGACCTGTGTTCTTGACCACTTGGTACCTGGATTGGTACGAGAGGCATTTGGGGGAGACTCAGATGGCTATTTTGAGACGGCATGAGGCCATTGTGGGTGCGGAGGACCTGACAGTTTTGGAGAGGAGGAGGGCCGAGGCGAGGGCCAACCCTCACGACAGGAGCGGAGATGTTGTGACCGACTATGAGGCTTATGTCAAGAGGCAGGAGAGGAGGACTCCTATGCTACCAGCTCGGCTACAGGAGATGAGGGATGATGCTAGGGCCACTAAGGCCCTGACAGAGGCTGGTTTGATAGATCCTGTTCCTATACCAGAGCTTGGTAGGAGGAAGACCGACATTTTTCCTGTTCAGAGGAAGAAGACCCGAAGGGGGAAGAAGAGAGGTGATGCCAGTATGAGCGGCTTAGAGTGACCTTGAGGTTTCCGAGTATCCCTTTCTTGTCGTAGCAGACACATTAGTTTGATTACGTATCTTAGTTTCTTTTAGCAGGTTGTCAGTTGTAGGAATGAACCGAGCTTAGACTCATCAAAGAGGTTTTAACTGTAATGAATATGTGAATTGTTTTAGAGTTTTTCGAGACGCTTTTATGGTCTGATCAGTGTAATGATGTCAAAGTATGACTTTTATTTGTGTTTTAGACCGAACTGTTTCCGGCTGCCTACGTTCCCTTCGGACTAAAGGGCTCAGGTCTTCGTAGTTCGATCCGATTTTTTTTTTGTTGTTTTTTTTGTTTTTTTTTTTGTTTTTTTTTTTTTTTTTTTTTTTGGTGCAACCCTATTTTTTACCTAGGCCGCCCTTTTTCGGGTTTTCAACCTAGTTGGGTATTACTCTTTAGGCACTCTTTTTTGTTTCTTTTTTGACTCAGTGTTTTTACGCGTAGTATCTGCGCAGCTTGTCACCATTCACTGGGTGTACAAAGGGATTTCCGTCGAGGTCTGCAAGTTGCATGGATCCTCCGGAGAAGATCTTTTGGACGACATATGGCCCGACCCAGACAGGCTCCCATTTGCCAAGCTGGTTGACACGGACTGGGGGCTTCTCTTTCAAAACGAGATCACCTTCTCAGATCTCCCGATGCTTCATTTTCTTGTCGAAGGCTCTGGGCATTCTCCCTTGGTAAGCTCGGATATGTTCCATGGCCTTCAATCGTCGTTCATCTAGCAGGGCCAATTCATCATGGCGACTTTGGAGCCATTCGACCTCATTGATCTGACTTTCCAACAGTACCCGGAGTGAAGGGATTTTTAGCTCGATTGGGAGTACGGCTTCCATCCTGTAGGTAAGAGCAAATGGTGTTTCCCCGGTTGCCGTTCTGACGGATGTCCTGTAGCCCCAGAGTGCCAGGTGTAGCTTCTTGGGCCAATCTCGACCTCGGACAACCATTTTCCGGATGATGTTTTCTAATGTCTTGTTTGCTGCTTCGACGGCTCCGTTGGTTTGGGGCCTATAGGGAGATGACTTGTGACGGGTTATTCTGAATTCCGCTAGTAGCCTGTCGCATTCCCCTTCAAAGTGGGATCCATTATCGGAAATGATTTTGGCTGGCAACCCGTATCTGCATATGATGTTTTCTTTGATGAAGAGGGCCTTGTAGGATTTTGTAGGGCATCCTTTTCAGTTCCTTCGAAGAAACTGCCAATCTGTGTCTCTTTAGGCTCTTCCGCAGTTCCCAAGTTCACACTTGTCAAAATCTCTTCGGCAGCTTGGGCTCGATTTTCCTCTTTCTGAACAACCTGCTTAAAGATTTTTGTTCTCTTCTTTTTTTTTTGTTTATTTAATGTGTCTGCTTCTTTATCTAATGAATCATTATTAAATGTTTTTTTTAATTATTAATTTATCATTAGTTAAAGTGGCAATCAAGGGATACTCAGAAAGGTTCGTCATTTCATTAGGAACGAAAGGAAATACAGCATTTGCTACAGACTCGTAGTCTTCAGGCGTAAGGCCGTCGGATGACTCTAGAGACTTGATCTTGACATTGAGGGACTCGGAAGACTCTACCTAGATTGACACAAAGGGACGGGGGACCAATCCAGGCTTGGTGATCATTTCTTCTTTGGTCGCGGACGGGCCTGAGAGAGTTTCCCGATTCCTTAATGGCATCGCTGCCAGTGACCTCACGGCTCGGGAATTGTACTGTTTCTGTCCTCCTTCCTCGATCATCGCTACCATTTCTTTGACTGAGCTGAAATCAATCAGGTCTGGCACCTGGACCTCTTCCTCGAATAACTGCTGCATAATCGGACCATCCCAATCATCTGAAAAGACTTCTGTGGCTTTGGCTTTCGGCACAGTCAATTTAAACTCAGGCTTCGGACCTTCCTGGGCAGCAGGAATTGTGGTAGTAAGCTTCTCGAATTGTTCCACTAGGCTTGGCACACCTTTGAAAGTGTACTCACTCTTCATGGTAGTGGTAGCCCCGGGTATCTTGGGCAGGTCCAGAAATACTCTACGGACCGGGTTAGCTTTGGCTCCTCTAAATTTGTTGAGGTTATCCTGTAGCTTCAGCCACCCTTCTGTAGGAGTGGGCTCTGTGATGTTACCCGGTTGTGTGGGACCCTTTACAAAGTAGTCAGCCAAATTAGGACTGAAGGGGAGAGATGAACCGGGACCCTTCCTGTGATAGCTTCTTTCCTTTGTAGAGCAGATTCTTTTTCTTTTGCGGTGTCCACTGAGGTGGCCTCATATCCCAGGCCGTGGCGAGTTTTCTGTCCTTTCACCTCGATGAGTTTGTGAGTTCCTTTTTGGTGCTTCCCCAGACCGAGGCCAGGTAGATAGCTCATCTTTCTCATCATTTTCAAGACCGGAGGGATTTTATCCCGGGTGATTGTCAGATCTATGTTGCAAACTTGGGCCTTAGGAGGCTCGACCGTGAAGCCTATTAGCATGAGACCTTCCTCGTCATGTTTGATTTCCAGAATAGGTATTCCACCTGTATCCGTGCCCTCCAAGGTGACTAGATCCCCATAAATAGTTGTCAGGTCCCAATTCGAGACGAATTTCACACACTGGTAGAGGCTTGAGGCGCTCCCCTTGACCTGATGCAGCCAAGGTCTTCCCAATAAGGCATTAAAAGTGATCGGGATGTCGATAACCTGGAATTCCACAGGTATCAATTTCTGACCAAACCAGAGGTCCAAAGTAGCAACTCCAAGGACTGCTCGGGATGTCGAGTCATAAGCTTTGACTGTGAGGGAGGAAGGTTTCAAGTCTGTGGACTTGATGTCAAGCAGGCTCATGATCTTTGCCGGAAGAATATTCATTCCAGGCCCATTGTCAACCAGGACTCGAGGGAGGCGTCGTTCATCCAATTGGACTGTGATGAAGAGAGGCTCGTTATGATCGGCCCCGAATTGAGGGAGATCGAGATCTGTGAAAGTGATTATGTTCCCATAGTGGATGTTTCCGATCAGCTGTACTACGTCATCGGGAGTAGCGTCAATAGGGACCAAGGTGCGGGCCAGGCTTTCTTCCAGTTTTAGCTTATGGGGATAAGACAAGGTGAACAGGGACCATAGAGAGATGTTGGCCTATGTTTGCTTCAACTGGGTGAGCACGGGGTCCTCTTTCTCAGGGTTAGGAGCTTCGGCTGTCTTGACACCGGGATTACGGTTTTCTCCGGATGCTTGATCTGCTACCTTTTTATCTGTCTTGGGATTCCCTTGGAAGATTTGCCCGAATTGGGTCAACAGGTTGACTTCCTCATCAGTGGCTTCTTGACTAGATTTCTTTAATGCTGCTAAGGTCAACGGGGGAGCCTTTTTGGCTATCGGCCACTGGTTCTGACGGAGTCTAGCAACGGTGAGGGGCTGAGCTTGAGCTGTACTGGCTCCTTCCTGGGCGGCCCTTATAACTGCTTCCCAAGTCACAGGCTTTTGAGTCTGGGGTTGTGTTGTTGCCCCCTGGATGGCCCAAAGAGCTAGAGCGTCCTCTGATTTGCTCCCATAGCCTGCCTTGCTCATAGTTATCATACAATAAGAGTTGCTATTCTCAGGGCTCGGCGGCTTTTCGATTTCATCCCCGGTATAGTGCAACCATTCTGGTTCCTTTCTGTAATACTCAGAGCTGGAGATGATTATAGCACTCTGTGTGGGAGGCGCATCCGGTATCATGCCAGTTTCCAGGACTTCTCTGAGAGCTGATATACATTCGGGGAAGGTGACCTCTTCTTGGGTAACCCTGACAAGGAGTGTTACTTTGTTTTGGGGCGGATTTGATCTGACCATGGTTATTTTCTCATTTGGGAGGATGGGAGTTTGTTTCCCTCTCTCTATCAGATCTTCGACTATCAGCCTGGATCGAATGCCTGAAAACCCTTTCCCCAAAGCATGGTAGGCGGTGTTAAACTCTAAAACATCCACGTGCTCAGACCCAGGAAACTTCATGGCCTTCATGTCCTCGGTTTCGTATTCGTCTTTCGAAGTGTCTTCGGTCTTATGGCTATCAGCCTCCATCTCATCATACATCTTCTTTCTTTCACCCTTGCAAGTAGGGCAGCCACAAGTGAAGGATAGGCAACGTTCCCCCTCGTGGTTCGATGTAGCGGCTCGATAGATCTGGGTCCAAATAAGGAGCACCCGGGGTCCACTGTCGGGCACTGGAGCAATTAGGAAGGCGTCATGTGGATCCATAGGTATGAAAGCCACTGGGGAGACGTTTAGATCAATAACCCTTTTCAGTGATTGCAGGCACTCGCTGTGCTCAAGTGGCTCGGTTGTGACCCTCACGGTTGTTATGCCATCCGTTCTCGGGAAAGAAGAAAAAGATCTGATGACGTTCACGAATTCCTCATCTTCTGGTCGTTGAAACCCTCCATTCTCGACCAGTGCTTCAATGAACCCTTTCCATTCACCGGTTAGGTTCTTATAAGGAACATTGTGTTCTAGGATTTCGGATGTGTACGGATCTGGGTGCTGGCTTTATTGTCCCTCATCCTCTGAAGTATCCGGACACTGACCGCAGGTGCATCTTACGAGGTGCAGTTCTTGGGGACCCATCCCTATTGGCATTTGACTTGCATTTTACGGTGGTTCTTCATCGTCGCTTGCTGACAACCAACCATTGTGTCTGGCTCCCATGGTATCATTTCCAGCCTGATTGTTCCAGATTGATTCCGGATCTGGGGCCTCAGTTGACTCTTCGCTCTCGTCATCATCATCGTCATCGCTGTCATCGGAATCATCTTCCCATACTACCGGGATTTCGGCTGAGAGGGAACGCCGATTAAACCCGTTAGGGGAATATGGGTGCGTGCAACCGCAGAAATTGTCATATGCTCCCATTCCCAGAAGTGGTAATCGTGACTCAGCTTCTCCTCCCAGAAACTGCGGGGGAAGAGTGAGAGGAGGTGGCACGTATTTGACTCCCGGCAGGATATAGAAGGAATCCTCCTCCTCTGATTCTTCGCTGTTCTCGGGATCATATTCAGCCTCTCCCAAAACCAACTTGCAGAAGTGTACTAGCTCCAGATGCTCTTCGGCCTCTTTGTTGATAAGCCCCAGTACAGGCGCCCGCCGGAAGCTTTCTTGCTCGATTCTTCTCGATTGTTCTAACCATCTCGTGTAAATGGTTTTCTCATGTTTTGACCGGAACAGTCCCAGTTCTTCAGTATCAGCTTTCCCTTCATCCGAGAAATAGCGGGCCTCGTATTCTTGCAGGAAATCTATGACATGAGACCAAGGTGGGCTGACTTGCTCATCGTCCTCAAGGTTGATGGGGAATCCGAATTCAGGATCTTCGACAAGGTTGGCCATGGGTATTTGGGGACCTTCATCAGCATCTTCCTGGGCATGCGAAGGTTCTCCGCATTCAATCATATTCACCTGATTATGGTTCCTTGGCAGAGGATTTTTGACTGTATTAGGCCCCTCGGGGCCTTCCAACTTTCCTTGCTCTATCAGTCCCTGGATTGCCTTTTTCAGAGTAAAGCAGTTATCTGTAAGATGTCCATGGGCTTGATGAAAAGCGCAATACTTTGAAGTATCGACGGGAGCATTCGGATTCCTGGGTTGGAAATTCTCCAAAGGCCGCAGCAAGCCTTCTTTCACCAGTCCCCTAAAGATGTCGTTCAGAGGCATTCCAAAGTTTTCGAGGTTCATGACTCGTGGCCTGGGCTCGGCTGTTTTTCTGGGAGGAAAAGGAGTTGTGTTATTACATTCATGTCCCGCATAATTAATCACCTCTTTGCATTTAGCAGGAGCGGGGGTGGTGTTTGAAGGAGGAGCCCGATATCTGTAAGCAGGTGCAGCAGCCGGTTGCTGATTGTAAGCCTTTTCAAACTTAGCTGCGGAGTTAACCATGGCCCGTAAGTCTGAGTACGGGAAGTGACTGAGGGAGGCTCTCAGATGTGGTTTCAGGCATGACTGAAAGATGTCCAGTTGCTCCTCTTCAGAAGGAGGGATTGCCATCTCACTGAGTTTCAGATTCCACCGCTTGTAGAAATCCCCAACATTCTCGTCGGGACGCTGCACTGTTGTCTGCAGATCAACTCTATTTGTTTCCCATTCCAAGTTAGCTTTGTACTTTTCTGTGAAGGCATTAGTAATCTGGTCCCATGTAGCCCTGGCCTCGGGTTTTAAGCGGAAGAACCATTTTAAGGCACTGGATTTCAAAGATAGACTGAAATAGTCAGCCAACTGCTGATTGGTACAACCTTTGGCCTTCATCGCCAAGGTATACGTGTCCAGATGAGTTTTTGGGCATGCAGTACCATCAAAGAGGTCCAGATTCGGCATAACAAATTTGTGAGGCAGGGGAACGATGGAGTCCGGGTCGGTAGGCCGGAAGGCAGACTTCTTAGCAGTCAATTCAGCAATCTGCGCTTTCATTTCCTTATGTTGCTCCATGAACCAGGCCAGATGAGGGTCTTGTGGCGGAGCCATTGCGTTCAAACTAGTGGCTGAGCTAGAGAGAGGAGCTACCACTGGCGGCAGACTGGTGGAGGGAACGGCCGATCTGGGGACGTAGGTGAAAGCCTGTCCTTGGCCCAAATTGCCCGGGGGAGCATGAGTAGGAGCCTGGGCAAAGGGATAGAACCTTGCGGCATGCTGTTGATTTTCAACTGGCAAAGTGGGTGGAGGCAGTCCTGATGTAGCTGGATAGCTTGGATTTCCGGAGTGAGACCCATAAGTAGGCTTAGGTGCGGGCTGCTGTCCCTGACTGTTGAATTGCATGGCTGGCTGAGGCGATGGTGTATAACCCGGGGGGTACTGCGGTCTTGGTGATTCTGATGAAACTGGGATGGAGGTTTGGTAACCCATCGAACCCTGAGTGAGAAATGGATTTGCGAAAGCTGTGGGAGGAGCAGCTGAGCTAGCATCATTCTGAGGAGGGGCTCCTGACGGCTGTTGAGGCATGCCGAACTGTTGTTGTGGCCCTTTGAACTGTTGCTGCGAAGGCCCGGATTGATCGGTTCCAAACTGAGGCGGGATCCCAATTAGTTGTGGCATTCCGAGGTAGACCCAACCATAAGATGACATTCTGTGCTGATTTTGCCCCCACTGAGGAACTGCAGACTGATTTGTGCCATCGGGCTGCATGGATTCAGTAGTCTGAAGCTGGGGAGCTGGCTGACCTGAAGATCGAAGAGCATGGGTTCTGGTAGTGGTACCATAGGAGGTGGGTGGTGGCATCCTGGAGTAATCAGGGCGACCAAGATTGGGATTGAGGTCCTCTTCCTCTTCCACGGTGAAGGTGCCATCAAGATTGAGGCTGGCGGCCAAACCATGGCTCTTGATAGCCTCCATAAGGCTATTCAGCTGTGCTTCCTGTCGTAATCTCATCTGTTCTACTAACTGGTTCGACTGCTGTTCTGTCTGAGGCGTCCCGGGAGGCGGAGTGACGTTATCCCCTTCATTACCAGCTGATGCAGACATTCTGAAACCCGGAGTCGGAACAAACGGCGAAGTTGACGATGCGCTTGACTCTTCCCAACTGATCAAACGGTGACCCGGTGTCTGGAACCAACCTTTGTGAGGAGCTGCGGGGGAAAAGGCATGAGGGTTCAGAGATTTGGGAAGGAAGGGGGGTAAGTGTTTGGGCTTTTGGGCTCATGCAACATGCAGTTATTTGTTCTTGTTTACTTAAAACATGTTTTATTAACCTAATCGGTTGGAAAAGATTGCTCTTCTTTTTCGCAAACTACTCTGGATCCTGTGGGCCCCGTCACTACGTCTATAAGCCCCTCGTATTCCACCTGTATTTCGACCTCCCAGGGTGGACAGCCCCGAGCGAGGGTCCTATAGGGCAAGCGGGTCCCACCGACCGAAAGAAAAACGATCCTAAAAGTCTGGCGGGTAATCGAGTCTTAACGAGCATTCGATGAAAATTACGGACAAAGCTCACGTCAAAGTCAAGATCATGTCCGAGGGCTCGACAAAAAGTCGGCATGATTTGGACTGATAAATGTCCACGATTGATCTTGACTTGTCGTCAATTAGGCCGTAATTAGGCATGGAATAATCGTTAATTCTTGATGACTCAGTGTCATGCTGGGAGTTAGTGTATAATTTGTGCCAGCCGAGTCAAAGTCAAGGCGCCGGCCAATATCCGGTCAAAGTCCGTGACAGAAAACCGCGTAACTTCGACTGATTAGGGTCCCCGAAAGATATTGACTTGGTATGCCGACTAAGGCTTGAAAGGAAAGGTCTATACACAGACAGGGCATGACACAGACCAGACTAAAAACCAACCGGGTCTCGGACAAAGTGTGTCACGGACAAGTGCATGGTCGACACGAGGCTCCATGGGATGTTTGGGTAGTCCCGTGCTTGCACCGAGAGGCGTAATAAGACCAAACGGGCCGCGACAGGGATTTTCCCGGGTTAGGGACGTAGTGTGCAGTGTAGGGTCACGTGCGCGTAGTGTGCAAGCAGTCTATCTTCTTTTTCTGAGTAAAATAGAAATTTTTCATGTGTCTTAAAAAGTATGATGCATGATTTTTTTTTTTTTGAAAATTTTCTTTCTTGATAAATCCTCTTTTTTTTTGAAAATCTTTTTTTTTTGAAATTCTTTTTTTTTGAATTTTTTTTTTGAATTTTTTTTTTATTTTTTTTGAACTCTTTTCTTTTGAAAGCAAATAACACATAAGCACATAATTCAAAATTCAAGGCAACGGGTCCAATAGTCAAAATTTTGACTTTTTCGAGGCGGCCAAAACAACACGAGAATGTGAAAAATCAACACACACACAACAAATGATTTCGAACACCGGGACGGAAGCTTGACCCTCAAAAGCTTTTCTTATTTTTTTTTGAAAACAATGATACCGGTACGTGGGATTGTTAAACCACAATTTATCCCCGACTCGTGTTAGGAGGCGATAACAGGAAGTTTAATGGTTTCCACCAATATACCAAATATCATTTTTTTTAAGATAAATCTTACAAAATCCCAAGCGGAGTCGCCACTGTAACGATGATGCCATTCGCGGAAAAATTCGATTTTTCGTTTCTTTGAAAACCAAATATAACCGGAAAACGGAGTCGCCACGCCATTTTTGTTTTAAGGGCCAAAACTTTGAAAAATGCCTGAAATGAGAGATTTGGGTTCGGAGGTCACGTTACACGCCGGGAAGAACGTTAGTGTTCACCCGGAATGCCTCGTAAGACGAGTCTTCCAAGCATTAAAAACCATTTGTGTGTGTGTGTGTGTGTGTGTTACTTTGGCCAAAATAAATTGAAACTGAGAAAAGTAAAAATTGGAAATTCTTTATTAGACTTTGGACAAGTCCCATGATTTTTGGTATGATTTTTGGGTTGAGTTTTGGGACTCAAAAGATTTTTTAAAGTTGAAAAGCATTTCTGCCAGAATGAAAAAGGCAGTGGACACTTGATTTTAAAATGGGTTTAAGGGCTTAAAAACTCCAGAATCTGGGAAACTCAGAGGATGAAAGTTGTTCCAGACACCTTAAATAAGATTTATGTGAAATAATTTTCCATTTTGGAGATGATTTGAGGGACCAAAACCTTCTGGAAATCTCAGATGTGAAATCTGGATTTCCAGATACTGATGAACTGACCTTTAAAAGAAAAATTTGAAAAAGAGAGTTTTACTCATGCAAAAAATGAAATAAAATTTTTTCTGGAAATCACTGAATGTTGGCTACAAAAAGTGTTTGTAGTCAACACCAAATTCCAAGTTTATCTGTGTCCAAAAAATTAGACCATGGACAGAGGTCTTAGAAAATTGCTACTGGACAGCAACTTTCTTAAGAAGAAAAACATGATTTTAAAGGGGGTTTTGAATCCATGCTTGTCCCCATTTCCCTAGGTTTTGATTAGTAGTCACTAGACATTTTAGTGGTGATCTACTATATCAAACCATCCTTGGGGTACATTAGGACTTAAGCATTTCATTTGCTTGGGAAGGGGGGATTTTATCCTTGAAAATGAAGATTTGATGTATGAAAATGGTTTTTAGGGTTTTGAAAATGCATTTGCAAGTAAGTAAGAACACTTTGAAGATAATGTTGATCCTTTTAGAGGATCATCCATGGAGATGAACTTCCATGGTGATCCTCTTGGATCTAGGGCAAATGATGAACAAACTACATTTTGGAGTTTGAAAATGCATGCATGGATGAGAGAATTTAGGGTAAGGAGAGGGAGGTTATGCCTATCTTCCTTGTGTTTGTGTATGAGGCTTGAATATGTGAGTGTTTGAATTTGAGAGTGAGTGGGATTTGGGAAAATAATTAAGAGAAAAAGGTGACAATTCTAGAGAATTCTCACTGTTTTCTCCCTATTTTCGCCAAGGTGCAGTTGTGAAAAATGTGTTGTGTCTCCTTCTTTCTGTGACTGAAGGCCTCAATTTATAGCCCTCTGAAATTGCCATAGTCATCCGCGCGGACATGAGTGGAAGCGTGCACTGTTCATTAAATGCAGCTCCAGGCTTTGGACACAAGGAATATTTCCAGAAAATTCAAGCCGGTTCTTTGTTTTCAGCTTTCCAGATTAGGATTTTTCCAATTTCTTTTCTTTTTGAGATTCTTTTCTTGGATTATCTTTAAATAGCAATGCCTACTTTACCCTTACTTTGTTAGAAAAGTTAGGAATAGTTAGAAATGTTAGGAATGTTAAAACTTTCGTTAATTTTCTAACGAAAATGCTAACAACTCAAATTGGAGTACTTACACCGTGTCAAGTGCATATGCCCAAAACGTCTTCGGAAGGCCACACTTCAATCTCATACTTCTAGCCCGCTCGTTCAATGTTCTGTTCATCCTCTCTGCAACCCCATTGAGTTGTGGTGTGTTCTTTGGTGTCTTCTCCATACGAATACCATTCGCTGCATAATATTCCCTAAACTCACCAAGCTCATACTCCCCACCATTATCTGATCTCAAGCACTTAAGCTTAAGTCCCATCTGATTCTCCACCAAGGCCCTCCACTTCTTGAACACCTCGAAAGCTTCATCTTTCCCCTTCAAGAAATAAACCCAGACCTTCCTTGTAGAATCATCAATAAAAGTCATGTAATATGACGCACCACCAAGAGAAGTTACCGGAGATGGTCCCCACAAATCAGTGTGAACAAGTTCTAACTTTGCTTCCCTCAAACCCTTACCTGTCCTCGAGAAATTATTTCTCCCCTGTTTGCCGAACAAACAATCTTCGCAGATCCCCACGTTGACTGTCTTCAAACCCGGTAGTAGTCCCTTTGAACAAAGTACCTTCATCCCCGTCTCACTCATGTGACCCAATCGACAGTGCCACAAATCCGTATCACCCTTGGCTTCCGCCACCGCGATACTATCCTTGGTGTTATTCGCCAAATACAAAGTCCCCTCCTTATTACCCCGAGCGATCTCGCAGTCCTCCTTGGTAATAACCCAGTTTCTGCAGCCGAATGTTACCTTGTAACCTTCTTCGTCCAACTGCCCAACTGATAATAGGTTCTTTTTCAAACCCGGAATGTGTCTGACCCCGTTCAGATGTAAGACCTTCCCGTCCGATGCTCCTATCTTGACATCTCCCTTCCCCTTGATTTCCAAAGGCTCGCCATCCGCCAGATAGACCTTACCGAAATCACCGGAAGTGTAATTCTCCATCTCTTCTTTATGCCCGCAAGAGTGGAATGATGCCCCCGAATCCAGCACCCATGATTCTAGTGCACTACTAACACTCAGAACCAGTACATCGTCACCTTCGACGGTCACATTCACCGAATTGCCCCCACGATTGGGACAATCCCTCTTGTAGTGTCCCAACTCCTTACAATGATAGCACTGAACTGATCCCTTTGCGACCTTTGGTTTATCTTTGATCTGCACAGCTTTGCCCTTACCACTCACCACGTTCTCCTTAGATTCGGTTCTCCCTTGTTTGCTAGTACCCGGCTTCCCCCTTCTAGTAGTAGCTAAAGCCGATCCCGAAGCACTCGATGTCCCCAACTTCTTCATGCGATTTTCTTCACCCAAAAGAAAGTCTTTAACATCATCATACTTCAATTTCTTCTTACCTGCTGAAGCATTGATCGCTGTCACCGTTCCGCTCCAACTTCCTGGTAAAGATGCTAGCAACAAGCACGCATGAACCTCAACATCGAACTTGATCTCCACCGCAGTCAATGAGTCTATAACATCCATAAACTCATCGATGTGCTTAGCCAAGGATCCTCCCTCTTGCATCTTGAGACTACCCATCTTGCGTATCAAATCAACCTTATTTGCAGCAGATGGAGTTTCAAATCTCTCAGTAAGATAATCCAACAGCTCCTTGATGGTTGTCGCCTTCTTAGTAGTCTTTGCAATCCACTTTGACAAAGTAGATCTGACCACCCCTAGGGCTTTCCGATCCATGAGTTCCTATTCTTCCTGATCTTCTTCTTCCGGTTTGACACCCTTCAGAGGCTTATAGAGATCCTTTTTGTACAAAAGATCCTCAATCTGCATCCTCCAATATCCATAGTCAGACCCATCAAATTTCTCAACCGCCTGTTTGTCTTTGCCCATTCTTGATTGCTTGACAACACCCTTGATCTTGAACCAAGAGCTCTGATACCAGTTGTTGTGAATATTGCCCTCCACTACCAAGCAAACCTATAAGAATGATTAGAGCACACAAACAAAACACAAGAAATAAAGCACAAAGAAGAACACCGAAATTGTTTACCCAGTTCACCAATATGTTTGGCTACGTCTGGGGGCACTACCAAGCCAGGATCTTGCACTATAATAGTTGTATATTGTTACAATGAGTTTTGGGGCGGAACTTTACTTATATATGACCTAGGGAAACAAACCAAACCCTAGATGGACAAGGGAACTAGAAAATCAGACGTAAAATCCGGACTGCTGAAACGGGCCCAGCGCGGCCGCCCTCTGCAGAAGCGCGGTCGCGCTACCTTCCAGAAACTCCAACGCCCTTGTTCAATTCTCCAGCGCGGTCGCCCTCACCTTCCAGCGCGGTCGCCCTCAAAGATTTTCTCCAAGCCTTAACGTTCTGTCCAAGTGCGCGGTCGCGCACCATCACCTGCGCGGCCGCGCAGTACACCAGAAACCCTTGAAGAAATTCTTCCCTTTTGCTCCGAAGTCTAACCCGGTTGGTCCTCTATCCCAACAGAGCTTTCTTATGGTACGGCTTCTCTTTGACTCTGTTCCTAGTTGGTAGGACTTATTACCGATATTCTCTGTTGGGTGCCCTAGAGGACCTGGATGCTGTGGCGCAGATGTCTTGGGGAGGAGCCAGTTTGGCTGACTTGTATAGGGCGCTGGATGCGTGTTCGAGGGCAGATGTGTCCTCCTTTGATTCTTTCTGCTTCCCGCTTGAGGTACGTGCGTTTACTTTCTGACTTTCCTATTTACCACTGTTTACTTTAATTATGCTCCTGTTTATGATTGCATTATCCTTAGACTGAACCATATTTATCATGTTATTACAGGTGCCTACGAGTCCCTTTCACTCTTTATGTGACTTGTTGCCAGCTGATCCACCGAGGAACATGTTGTATCCTCACGTGGTGGAGGATCAGGCCCGCTGGGAGACCGGAGTTGTCGTCTCTGAGTTCTTCAATGGCGGCAATTATGCGTGATTTTTGGAGCATAGATTGACGAGTCCATTGGTGGTGGCTGGGGTGCCCCTGGTCCAGTTCCACTAGTGCAGCAGTGAGCTGGGGGTCGGGTGCCGGAGATTGTGGATATGCCCCACTTTTTGGGCATGCTGAGAGTGAGATCTGCGGATGGGAGTGAGATCGAGCTTGACATGTTTGTGACGACGGCTGATGCTGCTGATGCTACTCAGGTGCCACCGGGGGCGGCTGCCGAGGTATATTTGATGCTACCATGAAAAATGGTGTTGATCAGGAGTTGAGTCTCCAGCTACTCCAATGGATACTCCGGCTGATCTTCTTGGGATGGCTCACCTTGGGACCTACACACACGCAAGCAACAGTGAACTAAATCGGGGGTGACTCCGGTGAAACCCCTCCGGCGTGAGAATCAGTCCAAAGTTCAGATCAAAGAAAAGTTATATAAATTCATGGAGAAGAGAGAGTTTAGAGAGAGAGTAGAACTTACATAATAATGATGTATTCCTTATATTTATATTAAATCAGAAAAATAGACCATGCCCCTAAAGGACACATGTCACTCATTCACCCACTTTAGACTAACTACCCTCAAAGTCAGTAAAAAGTACTACTCATCCCATCATGTTACACTGTTATACATCATGGGGGGGTGCCACGTGTCGATATCCCAGTCAATTGTTACCCCTCGACCACGTTTGTCGCCTGGCGACAAACCCTCCACAGCGGCAAAACATGCTTGTTCGTTTAACCTGAATTACGCCCTTGTCACCCAAGATCAGGGGTGGTTAAGGTTGTCTTTTCGCCTCCTGTACTTCCTGCCTACGCTCTTTTTCCGTCATATGTCGCACCTCTATCACGTGATACGTTTTCTCGCCATATTTAAGGCAGAAAATTACTTATTGTTATTATTATTTATCTTCCTTGATATCCATGGCCCATCTTGAGCCATTGGGCCTACCAAGCCCATTGAACCCTTTGAACTGTTTAAGCCCAATCCATATTTCATAATCACTTCAGTAGCCCCCAATTTCAAGACCTGGATCATTCATGTTCCAGGCGAGAAATTTAGGCTTCTCGCAACTTCTCGCCACTTCCCTCATGAATTCGACCATATTGACGAAATATCCAAGGAACTGACACCTATATGCCACGTGTCACGCTTAAAACCACCCAACTGACAGACGGTTATGAAGTGACATCTGAAAAGACTTTTTGAAATTTGAAATCATTAAATGGGGGGAATTTCAAAATTTTGGGGGCCAATTAATTGTACTGTCCCTTCAAAAAGCCGTTTCATATTCCTTTAATATAAATAACCTCCCCCCTCCTCCTTTCACCTTTTTTCAGTCTTCCTAGTCTCCGACCCTTAAAGCGATTTCCGACCACCACTAAGATTTTCCGGCGAACTGATTACTACCATCCTCCTCGTTTTTCCCTCCTCTCCTGGCCTAATCCTTGTTTCTCCTTGAAATCCATTCGTAAAATGTTCGCTCTACAACTTGATTCATCCATTTAATCATCCTGGACAATAAACCCTTTGGTCGTACCCTAAACATTCCGGCGAACTTACAATCCATTTTTGACTTCATCAACGACCCTTCATACTTCCCAGGTAATATCTTTGTTTTTCAGTTTCCTTTGCTTTTCTTAAGTTTTACTTTTCGCCATGGCTAGGTTTAAGAACTGCCTTAGACAAATTAGGTATGGCCAGTATCGAAAAACTGGTGGTATTTATTATCTAACTAGGGGTATATGGGCGAGGATCCCATGAGATGACTTGGTAAACTGTCTTAGAATCAATAGAGTAGATCCTGCCATCATTGATGCCATAGAGATTAGGGGCAAATGTTTTCTTCATTTTTCAGCCCCCATGTCCAAAACATTTTTCACTCCCCGCAAACTTTGCGAGCATCTTTGTCATTTCTATGGCCCTCCCACTTACTTTGATAGCTCTGACACTGACTTTCTCGCTGCGAGATCTTTAGTTAACAGATCTCATTATAAACAAATTGTTTCTTCTTCTGATTCAGGCGAGATGTCGAACTTGGGAGCCTCTGGTGTTTCTACTTCAACCGGCGGGAATTCAGCCTTGGCCCATAACCCTTCCACCTCCAATACAGCGGGAAACGATCCTTCACAAAACCTCCACATCACCCCCTATCACACCCAATATCACATTGACCACCTGAACTATCATATAGCGAACTATGATGGCGACATGTCCCTTCTCACCATTCGCCAAAGGCAAGACGGCATAGTTGTCTTCCCGTCACAATTTGAAGCGGGCCTTAGAATCCCCATTGACCCATTCATCTCTCTTGTCCTCTTTAAAGCTCAAGCGGCCATAGATGAGCACCATCCCAATGCTATAAGAATTTTAACTTGTTTTATAGTAATTTGTCGCGCCCTTAGGCGAGAACCCACCCTTCACCTTCTTATGGATATGTTCACCGGCTATCCGCAAAAAGATAAACAGACAAATGAGCTTAGGATGTCGCTGAAATTCAAACACCCCAAAAATTTCAACCCCTCTCCCTTCCAAAGTTCACAACTGGCAGAATAACCCGTTATTCATCATTTCTCGCGTTGGTTGGGCTCTTCCTACTGACTTTCAAGGGATTCACCCCAAGGTTGACAAAAAATGGGCCCTAGATGAAGATGAAAAGCGTTTGAAAAGAAGGATGCTAGACCTTCTCGCCGCCGCCAACACTGCCGTCCCCTCCCCTGCCCTATTTTCATGCCAAAAGATACTTTCTGACCATTCATTATTGAGCCAAGTGGGGCTTTCTTATAATCTACCACCTTTGCCTCCTCGCGTGGCCATTGAACATACAGTTTCCTGGTCGGGATGGGAACTTCATTCGGGCGCCAAATTTGCTTCTGAGTGCACAACATGCGAGAACGGCCACAATGTTTGTCGCTCAATGCGAGAAGTTCTACGTATGATCTTCACTAATTTCTGCATTCCCTTACTTACTAATTTTAGTCTTATAATGTCAATAATCACTTTTTGTTTTTTGTCGCAGTTCATCGTTCAATTAATATGAATCAAAAGCGGTTAGCTCATGGGCAGTCCGAGCAACAGGCCAAACATTTGGCTGCGACTAGGAATGCCAGCCTCAAGGCCCAGCCAGCTGATTTGACCATTCCCATTGCCACAACTGGGGCGGATGAAAGGATCGTTCCCGAAAATCCCCGCAGGAGGGCCCCTTCTACCAACCCCCAACAAAACAAAAGGCAGTGCACTTCCGCTCCCGCTCCCGCACAAACTCAGGGGAACCCTCCTGAAACTCTAAATTTTGAAGATGAGGAAGAGGAAGAAGAAAATGAAGAAAATGATGAGCCCCAAGACGAGGCTGAGATTGTCGCTCCCCTTGGGGATCGAGAAACTGAAGCTGGCGGGGTTCAATCTGAAGATCCCGCGGACATCAACATCCCGCCTTCTCCACTTGCCCACGAGGCTGATCCTCCCACCAATCCCGCAGTCTCACCATTACGCCCTTCATCTTCCCGCCAACATACCCGCCGCCGGCCTAGCTGGTTAGAAGAAGGGTTCCAGATTCCGACGGACGAGGTAGGTATGGTGTCTCTTTGTCGGGAAGCCAATGATATCCCCAAACTCAAGGGGTTGATAACTGAGGGGCTAGATACAGTTTCTTGCTTGCTAGGCTCCACCGCTCTTAAGCGATCAAGCGACGCCGAACAAGTCGCTTACGTTGAAGGAGAGAATCCTGCCCACTCCGCCTACCATGCAGGGATCCAACTTTCCCTAGTAAGATACCTTTACTCACTTTTCTTTTCATTCAATTTTTTATTATTAACTCTAGACCATAACATTTACTTGCCTTTCTACTTCTCGCAGGCTAGCAGCACTCTTCTGGGCCTAAGCAACAAATGCCTTAAGTTAGACGGAGAGCTCACTGAAGCTGAACGTGAGCGGAATGTCTACAAACGTAAGGTTACCAGGCGGGATATCACTATCAAAGAACTCCAGGACTTGCGAACCAAAGCTGATACTGACCTGGCGGAGGGTAAAGCGAAGTTGGAAGAGCTTGAGAAGAAAAACAAGGATGCGGAGGAGAAGCTTGCTCGCCTCGTTGTGGAAAACGAGAAGAATAAGGAAATTGTCGCTAAATTTCCCGAGCTTGAGGCCGAAAATAAACGGCTTAGAGATGAAGATTTTGTGAGAGCTAACCAAGTGACCAAACTTCGTCAAGATCTTGAAGCCGCTAAGACCAAGGCAGAGACTGATGAAATGGATGCGTTTGATAACGCCATCCTTCATACTCTAAGAACAATTGTCGCCGAAGAAAATCCCGCCATTACCCCCACGATGCTGGCCAGATGGGGCTCTGAAACAATTTTCAGCGACAAAAGTCGCAAGGGACATCTCCTTGTTCCTTATAGCGAAGAAGAGTTGAATCAGCTAGCATCGGAGGATGTCGTCCTTGGCAAAGCCGCGTGGCCGGTTCCCGCTATTCGTCCTGACAACATTGTTCCCGCCTGGTCAGACCTGTCTCAAGCGAAGAAAGACGCCCTTAATGCCGCCTATAACGCCCATTGAACTGGCGCTTTTCATTTTGTAATTGCTATCAACCTTTTACTTTTGGGCCTGTATGCAACAAACAATTTTTATTTTCTGCATTTTAATTTTTAGTCTTTTATTTCTCGCCACCTCGTTTTGTCGCAAACAATTTTTACCTTAATTCCAATGGTGGGTCTTTGTGCCCCATTAATTTGTAATTATTTTGCCGTTGTTCCTTTACGATCTTTTAACTAGTGCCTTGTTTCTTATGACTTGTCTCCAATCTTTACTTATTCATCATTAACATTTTCATGTCGCGTGTCTTTTTGATACGTAAGGGTTTTGCTTCGATAGTTCATCGAAGATTGCACCCTCCACCTTATCTCCATATACATACTACTCCCTTCAAAAAAGTGAGGCTTGTCTTTAGGCAGCCTCACTCCAATGTGAAGGTTCTCGCCAATTATTTTGTATGACAATTTTAAGAACATCACATACATTTTCTTTCTACTTATTTATTCCGCCTCTGTAATAATAAATATCATCTTGCTCTTCTCTCTTGAGCGACATTTACTACAACTGACTTGATCTCTAACCAAGACGCCTTATCTTTTTGGTACCCTGGTCTCTAACCAAGATGCTGCATCTCTTTTGCGCCTTTGTCTATAACCAGGCCGCCACCAACTTTGGCGCCTTGGTTTCTAACCAAGACGCCGCATATTTTTGGCACCTTGGTCTCTAACCAAGACGCCATCAACTTTGGCGCCTTGGTCTCTAACCAAGACGCCGCCAACTTTGGCGCCTTGGTCTCTAACCAAGACGCCGCCAGTCTCTAACCAAGACGCCGCCAACTTTGGCGCCTTGGTCCCTAACCAAGACGCCGCATCTTTGGCGCCTTGGTCTCTAACCAAGACGCCGCATCTTCGGTGCCTTGGTCTCTAACCAAGACGCTGCCAACTTTGGCGCCTTGGTCTCTAACCAAGACGCCGCATCTTTGGCGCCTTGGTCTCTAACCAAGACGCCGCATCTTTTTGGTGCCTTGGTCTCTAACCAAGACACTGCCTCTTTGGCGCCTTGGTCACTAACCAAGATGCCACCAACTTTGGCACCTTGGTCTCTAACCAAGACGCCGCATCTTTTTGGTGCCTTGATCTCTAACCAAGACACCGCCTCTTTGGCGCCTGGGTCTCTAACCAAGACGCCGCCAACTTTGGCGCCTTGGTCTCTAACCAAGACGCCGCATCTTTTTGGTGCCTTGGTCTCTAACCAAGACACCGCCTCTTTGGCGCCATGGTCTCTAACCAAGACGCCGCCAACTTTGGCACCTTGGTCTCTAACCAAGACGCCGCATCTTTGGCGCCTTGGTCTCTAACCAAGACGCCGCATCTTTTTGGTGCCTTGGTCTCTAACCAAGACACCACATCCCTTTGGTGCCTTGGTCTCTAACCAAGACACCGCATCAATTTGGTCAGGTGTTGGCGACGACTTCTTCTCGCTTTTCTCACCATGCCTCAGCGGTCGCCTCCTTTGTCAAATTTCTTTATCTCTTATGAAAGCTGCTTCCCTGACCACCTTCCCTTTTCTAATCTCGCCGTTCCACTTAACTGTTTCATAAAACAGAAAATTTGTCAAGTTTTAGCAAAAATGATAATCACAAAACAGTATGTCACTGAATAATCCCTTCCTCCTTCCATCATGTTCACAAGTTACATCATTCTAGATTGGCAAATTCTACACAACTTTTCTGTCAGTGTGATATAAACAAAAACACATGACTCCAGAAGAAAAGTTACGTAGCTTTTGTTATCTAGAGCAAAAATCAAAAGATGCAACTACAAAAACTTGCAACAACTTCATTGATAAAAACGCTTCAGATGATCAACACTCCAAGCGTTCTTCAATTCTTCACCATCCTGCTTCCTCAACCTATAAGTCCCTTCTCGAATAACCTGAGACACCTGAAATGGCCCTTCCCACTTTTCATTCAGCTTGGTGAAACCTGGCTTAGGCCCCGTGGCTTCTACACTTCTCAGCACCCAATCACCCACATTGAAAGACCTCTTGCTAACCCGCTTATCATGTTGGGCCTTCATCCTCTGCTTATAGTTCACCATCCTCATTCTCGCTTGCAGCCTCCTTTCATCAACCAAATCAAGGTCGTTACATCGCTGTTGTCCATTTCTCATCTCATCATAATAAGTTACCCGGTATGTCGGCAGAGCCATCTCGGCCGGTGCCATGACTTCAGATCCATAGGTCAAAGCAAATGTTGTTTTACTAGTTGAGCCCTTTATAGTGGTCCTTACATACCATAATGCAGTTGACAACTCTTCTAACCATGCGCCGCCTCTTCCTTCCAGATTCTTACGTAAAGCGGCAATAATTTGCTTGTTTGCCACCTCCGCCTGACCATTGCACTGCGGCCTGTACACCGCCGACATCCAATGCTTCACATTCATCCTCTGTCACTCTGCTGCAAATTTCTTACCAAATTGTGTTCCATGATCAGAGACAATGGCCCTGGGTAACCCATATCTGCACCAAATGTTTTCTTGAACGAACTTAATCACATTGTCTTCGCTTATTGTCGCCAGAGCCTTCGCCTCCGTCCACTTTGTAAAATAATCAACGGCCACGACTACATGCTGGCATCCTCCCTTGGCCTTTGGGAATGGCCCAATCAAATCTATGCCCCACATATCAAAAGGCCATGTTGCGACAATAGGCGTCTGCTCAGTGGCGGGTTGTCGTGGTATGTTCCCAAACCGTTGGCACTTCTCGCATTTCCGCACATATTCTTCAGCATCCTTCCTCAAACTCGGCCAATAATAGCCATGGAACAATACCTTCTCCGCCAGGGATCTCGCCCCTGGATGACCACCACAAACGCCTTCATGGATTTCAAACAAAACCTTGGCCACCATCCCTGGCTCTATGCACCTCATCAATGGCTTTGAAAAAGATCTTCTATACAGAATTCCATCCTGCACAGTAAATCGCGGAGAAGTCACCTTCACTAGCTTAGCCCTTTCTTCATCAAGCGGCAATTCACCCTTCTCTAAAAAATCTTTCATGTCAGTAACCCAACTTGCTTCTGCCTCCCCTATCTCCATGACCATGGGCTTATCAATTGCCGGCATGTCTACATATTCCACCAGGGGATCCATAGCTGCCTCATTTTCTTCACTTCCCGCCGACCTACTCAACGCATCAGCCTTTGAATTCTCTGCCCTATCAACTTGCACAAGCTCCCAGAACTCGAAACTACCCAAAATGCTTCTCGCCAAATTGCAATACTTTATCAGATATGAATTCACCATCCCATACTCACCCCGCACTTGATTCACAATGAGCTGAGAGTCAGAGTGAATTATAATATTCTTAACACCAATGTTACGAGCAAACTCTATTCCCGCCACCAATGCCTCGTATTCCGCCTGATTGTTGGACACAAGGAACTTGAACCTGAAAGCCTTTTTATACTCACATTCCAAATCTGGCGACACCAGCACCATTCCCGCTCCCCCTCTATCTTTTGCAGATGATCCATCTACATGTAAAACCCAACAGTCCGATGGTCTCTCCTTTTCCTCGACCAAACTTGGCACCGCTCGCTTCTCTGCCTTCTTCTTCCCGCGCTCCACCAACATTTCCACTTGAGACTTAGTGAATGAAGTCTCCGCGATAAAGTCTGCCAATGCTTGCGCCTTTATTGCTCGGCGAGATTCATATCTAATGTCAAACTCCGTCAACTCAATTGACCACTTCAACAGCCTTCCCGCGGAATCCGGCTGCTGCAAAATCTTTCTTAAAGGAGCATCAGTCAAAACAACAATTGTATGAGCGACAAAATATGCCCTTAGCTTTCTCGCCGCCACTACCAAAGCATAGGCCAACTTTTCAGCATTAAAATATCTCGATTCAACTTCGCTCAATGCCTTGGAGACATAATATACAGGCTTTTGAATTCCTCCATCCTCCCTTACCAACACTGCAGCAACTGCATAGTCAGAGGCTGCCAAATAAACAAACAATTCTTCCCCCTCTACAGGGCTACTCAATAATGGCGGCTTCCCCAAATAAGATTTCATTTCTTCAAAAGCTACTCCACATTCCTCGTTCCACTCGAATTTCTTCCCGCCCTTCAACACTTTGAAAAACGGCAAACATCTCTCCGCTGACTTTGAAATAAACCTTCCTAGGGCAATGATCCTCCCATTCAATCGCTGTATCTCGCGGATAGATTTCGGTGGCGACATGTCTAACAACGCCTGATTTTTTTTTGGGGTTGGCCTCAATCCCGCGCCTATTTACCAAGAATCCCAGAAACTTTCCCGCGGTTACGCCAAATGTGCACTTACTTGGATTCAATTTCATGGAATTCCTCCTCAAGTTCTCGAAAGTCTCTACCAAATCTAGCACATGATTGTTCTCCTTAGACTTGATCACCATATCATCAATGTACGCTTCCATATTTTGCCCAATTTGTGACTTAAAAACTTCATTCACCATTCTCTGATATGTCGCCCCCGCATTCTTCAAGCCAAACGGCATCATTTTGTAACAAAAATTTCCCATTGGAGTTCTAAACACTGTCTTCGCCTTATCTTCCTCAGCCATCTTGATCTGGTGATATCCCGAGTAAGCATCAATAAAACTGAACACCTTATGACCAGCAATGAAATCTACCAACTTGTCAATCTTGGGCAAAGGATAGCAATCCTTGGGACATGCCGTATTCAAATCGGTGAAATCAATACACATCCTCCACTTCTTGTTTGACTTTAGCACCATTACAGGACATGCCAACCATACGGGGTATTGAATCTTCTCGATTATTCCCGCCTTCAACAACTTCTCCACTTCCTCCATCACAGCCAACTCTTTCTCTGGCGACAAATGCCTGACCTTCTGCTTAAATGGCTCTATATTAGGATCAGCGTTCAAACAATGTAAAGCGACATTCTCATCAATGCCCCTCATATCTTCAGGCCTCCATGCGAAAACGTCCAAATTTTCTTTCAAAAAATCAATTAAGCACTCCCGCTCATCCCGCGACAACTGCTTTCCAATCTTTATTTTCTTCTCTGGGAAATAGCAATTGATTTCTACTTCCTCCAGCTCTTCTCCCGCCTGGATATCTGGCTCATCCCGCACTTGGAGGGTCTCCACCTCTATTCTTTTCCTTTTCAACGTTTTAGCGACAACTGGCATTCTGGGATCTTCAAAGGTATTTCCTGTAGGCCTCCCTTGAGCATCTTCCATCTCAATAACTTCACAATCATCATCAGATTCATTTACAGGCACCTCAACATTTTCCTCAATAATTTTTTCTATTCTTGGCTCATCCACACATACCATCCTCAATATCCTAGCATAACTTAAGTTGGGTGCCACATCCACCATCTCCATTGCCAAGTAACTTCCTTTGTCAGCCTCATCTCGCCTACCCATGCCGTAATCCAATTCTCGCCATCTCTCCATCTCGTACTCGCCTTCTCGCTGAGTTTTGGAATCAGACTCCTGCTCATTCATCATGCCCATTTCCCGTTCTCCTACAAATTTCCATGTCGCTGATTCTGATACATGGCTTGTCCCCGCCATCACCATAGCCGTGCCATTTCTCATACTGTCCATCATCTCCCACTAGGAATCATCACCGGCTACCTCCACAATCTTGACCATGTTTATCTTCAATGGACTGGATTCAACTTTGGTAGTCATTGAAGTTGTACTCTCCATCTTAGCTTTCAACATTTCCTTTTGCTTTCTCACTACTGTTACCGCTTCACTCTTCAAACAACCTATTCCATTGGAGGTGGGATATTTCACCCTTTGATGAGGAATTGACAAAACCATCTCAAAACTCAACATGAACGGAATTCCCACTATGTCGTTGTAAGGAGACACGAGATCAATCACCATGAATTCCACGTTCTCACATCTCGCCAACTTTCCCTCGCCTATCTCAACATCCAACATGATGGTGCCCTTGACCTTGACAGAATGATTGGTGAAGCCCTCAAGGTATCCCTTATGAGGCACCAAATTTGCCTCAGTATAATTCATCCTTTTAAAAGCATCATAATAGAGCACATTCCTACTTGCTCCAGAGTCTACCATAACTCGCTGCACAATATTGTTGCCTGGATACATCGTGATGATAATTGGCTGACTCCCATGGCTCTTAGTAACAGCCAATTCTCGCCTAGAAAAACTGATCACTCTGTCCTGGCTAGCGGGAAACTGGGGAACTTCAAAAGTATGCATCAAAGTCATGATTTGGGTATTCAATTGGGACACACTGGGTAATGGGTCATGGATGACATCCACCAAATTTCTTTCTGGCCTATGTTGATCATCCCGCCCCACATTCTCCTCTAAATACTCCTGTAGGAAACCTCTATCAATCCTTCCCTGAATTAATCTCCTCAAATTATAACAATCATCAGTCTTGTGCCCCTTATCCTTGTGAAATTCACAATAACTATTCTTGTCTTTCGCCGCATCCGTTCCGATTACAATGGGAAAAGGCTCAAGCAAATTTACTTTCTTCAATATCTCGCTAATGGGAGTGTTTAATCGGCTATACTTAATGGCCGTCTTTGGCTTAAATTCTCTCTGACCCCCTGTGCGCCCATCACCTCGACCCTCGCTTCCTCCCGCCTGACTCACACCTCTATTTCCGCCAGATCCTCTCTTATCATCCCGCACTACTTCCACCCTTTCGCTAGCCACTTTATTGGTCGCCTGGTTTGTCGCTGGGGTTCCCTTCATCTTAACTCTAGCTCCACTACAAAATCCTCTGACCCTTTCATACAATTCCCCCGTAGTCTTTGGCAACCTCATTCCTAACTCCTGCTTAAAGTGACCTGGCTGCAAACTGGTGTTATACAACATGATTATCTCGCCTTGAGTGATGTCCGCGACTTGGTTCGCAACCCCCATAAACCTGTCTGTGAACGTCGCAATCCCCTCTCCGCCCTTTTGCTTGAGACTGCACAACTCCATTTTTTGGACTGGCTGCGATCCTGATGCACAAAACCTCGCTAAGAATTTCTCCCTGAAATCTTGATACCCTATTATAGAGTCTTCAGGCTGCGCTATAAACCATTCCAATGCATGATCTGCCAAAGTGCTCACCAACGCTCGACACAGCACTGCCTCATTTTCAGTCAATAGCGACATTGTCGCTTCAAATCCTCCAACGTGGGTTATTGCTCTAGTCTTTCCAGAATAACTTGACAAAGTTGGCATGCGAAAACTTGTATCTGGGGCTACACCTTTGATACTCTGAATGAACGGAGCCAAGAAAGGCTTTTTTCCTTCCACTTTCTGCGTTCCCGCCTCTAGTTCCTTAATTTTCCTTGCCATCTCAGCCATCTCATTCTTCCACTTTTCCTTCTCTTCCTTCATACCCTTCTCTGTCTCACTAGCCTTGGCCAATTCTGCGGCCTTCAAGGCATTTGCAAGCTTCTCAGCCTCAGCCACCCTTGCCGCCTCTGTGACCCTCCGCTCCCTTTCCTTCTCATACTCTCTATCCTTCCTTTCTTGTCGCCTCCGCTCTCTTTCCCGCGGAGATCTCTCGCGGTGCCGCCTATCATCATGATGTCGCGATAACTGGGTCCTTTCTTTGACATAACGGTCTCGATCAGGAACACATCCCTCATCGTGCGTTGAGTTCCTAGATTCATTACTATCATATTCGAAATGATAAGATTCTTCTTTAGAATTGCCTGCCTTATGGTAAATTTTCTTCTTCTTCTTCTTTCTTGCTCCTAAGCCGTCATCTCGCCTACGGGCTTCTGCCAATCTTCTGAATGGCAGCATATCCACCTCTCGCCTTGGCCTATTAGCCACACTGGCGCTGACCTCCCGATTTTGCCCCCCGGCATGGGACCTTCCCGCTTGCCCACCGGCATGGGACCTTCCCGCTTGCCCATCCAATAACTCTTCAGGAATATGGGTAGGCTCCACATTTAACTCCTTCAATTGCTGATTATTGGCAAGAACACGCATCCACGCCTCATTGTCCGCCCTCAGCTTTTCAATCCTTTCTCTTACTTTTGCATTCTTTGACTTCGCGGGAACTTGCCCTTCATCTATTGCCTTGGCTCTCTCTACTCTCACCCTTTCCTCCTGCTCCCTAGCCCGCCTGATGCTAGAATTGGTCTCCGAGGTATGCACCTCCACCTCTCTTTCAGATCCCACCCCCGCACGAGCTTCCTTAGCATTAGGGGTTGCCAACGTTAAATTCTGAGCCGCCTTGGAAGGTGTAGCCTTATCTTGCCCCATCATATTATATGGTCAACCAACAAATAACTACTTTGACAAACACTCAAAGCCACACCACACCTTTTAACAAATGAACATTAATTCTGACAACTTTACAAGTTCCTTTTCTGACAACAAAACACCCTTACACCACGTATTAATGATCCTACAACCTTTATAAACAAGGACAACTTTTATGACACCCTAAGATAAATACAACAACAATCCACAAAACAACTTCTGACAAGCATCACCTAGGGATTCTTCTTGATTTTTAACCAACTAGCATTTATTTCTTCAACCAAGCTGACAATATAGATCTTCTGGGCTCCACCAAGAGAACAACAATAATATACCACCTCCTCACTCACCACCGGCAGCCACCAACAATCTTCCAAACTCCACCAAACCACCCAAAGAAGAACATTCAGGTCCCGGCAATGGAACCAACTGATGCTACCATGAAAAATGGTGTTGATCAGGAGCTGAGTCTCCAGCTACTCCAATGGATACTCCGGCTGATCTTCTTGGGATGGCTCACCTTGGGACCTACACACACGCAAGTAACAGTGAACTAAACCAGGGGTGACTCCGGTGAAACCCCTCCGGCGTGAGAATCAGTCCAAAGTTCAGATCAAAGAAAAGTTGTATAAATTCATGGAGAAGAGAGAGTTTAGAGAGAGAGTAGAACTTACATAATAATGATGTATTCCTTATATTTATATTAAATCAGAAAAATAGACCATGCCCCTAAAGGACACATGTCACTCATTCACCCACTTTAGACCAACTACCCTCAAAGTCAGTAAAAAGTACTACTCATCCCATCATGTTACACTATTATACATCATGGGGGTGCCACGTGTCGATATCCCAGTCAATTGTTACCCCTCGACCACGTTTGTCGCCTGGCGACAAACCCTCCACAGCGGCAAAACATGCTTGTTCGTTTAACCTGAATTACGCCCTTGTCACCCAAGATCAGGGGTGGTTAAGGTTGTCTTTTCGCCTCCTGTACTTCCCGCCTACGCTCTTTTTCCGTCATATGTCGCACCTCTATCACGTGATACGTTTTCTCGCCATATTTAAGGCAGAAAATTACTTATTGTTATTATTATTTATCTTCCTTGATATCCATGGCCCATCTTGAGCCATTGGGCCTACCAAGCCCATTGAACCCTTTGAACTGTTCAAGCCCAATCCATATTTCATAATCACTTCAATATTCTATCCTTTTCCTTTATATCTTGTTCTTTATTATTCTATACATGTTATGCCTATCACTGCATAGATTTTAACAACTCGTTTGACGCAGGTATCGAGGGAGGCTTATATCCGCTCAGTGGAGCGAGGCAATGTGGCGATCCGGGTGCTTCGTGGTTTATACCACCAGATCACTTGTCAGTCGGGTGATGTCACCGAGCCTCGACATCGGCAGCATTCTCCGGACACTACTGAGAGGTCAGTCCGTGGTCGCGGGACATCCGGTCCTTCCAGCTCGAGGGGTGGTCACTAGCTAGGTTCCCTGCACTGTTAGTTCGAGAGAGAGAGAGATGGATGGACACTCTTTATTTATTTATGTATTTATTTATTTTGGGATTTGTACTGAGCCCTTTTGAGGCGGATTTGTGTATTTTCCTTTCTTAGCAGTTACTATTTACCATTGTTCGTAGTTTTAGCAGTTACTATTCTGTTATCCATGCTTATTTATGCATGTATATATGCAAATGCACGAGCCATGGAGATGGTTTTAGGCTTGGTTAGGCTTGGATGGGTGTCCCTTAGCTTAGTGGGCTGAATTGGGCCCAAAAATTGTCCAACTGACTAAGTGTGCCGCCTGGCATTGAGCGTGATGTGCTGCTTGGCATGAGACGAGTCATGTCGCCTGGCATGACTTCTTAAACCGACTGATTTTTCCAGTTTTCCTGTTTGCTTGAGGATTAGGACATCATAATCCTTATTTAAACAGTTGATCCTGTGTGCAGAAATGGGGCAGACCTTGATTTTCTTAGTTTTTGTCTTTTATTTGCACTTTCTCTTTGATTTCTGATGGAGGGAAACACATTGGTAACCATAGAGAATAGTAGTGGCTTTATGAGAGGCTTGAATGCTTGGGTTAGGAATACTTCGCAGCTAGACCGCAAGGCTTTTGAGGATAGATTTGGAGTAAAGTGCGTTTGGTCATTGGTTAGGGTTGACATAGATTGGAATTTTCTTTGATTTGCGGCCACATTCTGGGATTCCAATCATAATGTTTTCTATTTCTCCTACAACGAAATTACTCCCACTTATGAGGATTTTCTGTCATTGTGTGGTGGTTGGGAGACGGATCAAGTGGCACTTCCTCAAAGTCTTGTTCCCCTGGAAGTTCGAGTGGCTAAACTTCTTGACATTTTGATAAGTGAAGCTACGGGTCTTTTGCATGAGACGGGCGTTAGCATTGTACATCTTCCCAGTTGGCTAAGCAATTTGACTGATGGTAACATTCGCAGGCAGCAGGATGGTCTGGCCCTTTGCTTATTTTCTTGTATGTTCTTTCCTGGGCGCCTAGGAGTGGCTACTAGTGGGTGTATTGACATAGTGGACCAGGCTAGGGGTCATCGCATCATTATTCCTTCTTTGTTGGGAGAGACTTTCCACAGCATTACTCAGATGTCTAGAGGTGCACGGTATATGACCAGGGGTAGTGCGGCTTTGTTATCTCTATGGCTCCAGGAGAGACTATTTGTGTTAGAGACTCCTTCGGTGATGCCGGCCCCATAGGTTCCTCAGAGGAAAGTGGAGAGTTTTGCTGGCTATACCCGAGGTGCATGGGAGATTTATATGGCGGAGATGGACACCACTAAGATCCAATGAAGAGTGGATTACTGGGATCTTGGGTATATCAGGCGGACTCAGTCTGGGGTGTTCATGGTTCGCGTTCCGGCTTTTGAGCAATCCAGCTTTTATTATCCGGCAAGGGTGTTGCATCAGTATGGTTTGGAGCAGGTGGTTCCCGAGTCTTGAGACATGACTGAGCATATTACTCTGGCTAGGTTACTTCCCATGGATGCAGGGGTAGTGGTGCTTCTGAATCTGTTATGGTCATATGCTGCTTTTCCCTGCTCTCCTATCTTGAGACAGACCCGCAACATTTTCTTGTCATTAGACTACTTATCATGGTATGCAGACAGACTGGGGCCGATAGACGAGACTCTTAGGGTTTTGAGGGATTTGTTGATCCCCATTTGTGCTTCGAGTAGGCGTTTGAGAGACTTGGAAGCCCAACAAGAGTTGGAGAACCAACAGGCTACTAAGAAAAAGAATTCCGAGAGCAAGGGAATTCTTAGGAAGCTAAATGAAGTGAAAGATCAGAGTGGTAAAGAGATGCCTACTCCGACCGCTTCGAGGACAAGTGTTTCTGATTGGTTTTTCACAGGTGGCAGGTCAAAGAAACCACGACGCTCTATGAAGAAGAAGGATGAAGAGGGGCCGAATGCCAAGGAGTGATTCCGAGTATCTTCCCACTGTCATTGCAGACACATTAGTTTTACTTTATGCACTTGTCTTATTTTATTTCCAAGCAATTTATTTAGTCAAAAATTTTGTCGAGCTTAGACTCATCAAATAAGTGTTAACATGTAATGAACTGTGGGAATAAAATTATTGTTTTTGATGAACAACTTTCTCGTGAGTACGTGGACCAAATTGGATTTTATTTATTGTTTAGACCGCACCATTTAAGGCTGCCTACGTTCCCCTTTTACATGTGGAGCTTAAAGGGCTCAGGTCATCGTAGTTCATTCCAGTCAACTTACTATTTTTAGAAAGGGAAGATAGAAGTGGGACGGATTTTTTTTGAGAGAGAGAGGGTGCCCAGGTGTGGGTTTCTAGTCATAGTACTTTCGAAGCTTGCTGAGGTTGATCGGTTCTTTGAACTGATTGCCATCCAAATCTGCCATCTTGACTGCTCCTCCTGAGAAGATTCTCTGCACGGCGAACGGACCTGTCCAGGTAGGGTCCCATTTCCCGAGGGGATTGAATTTGTTAGGAAGACGCTGCTTGAGCACTAAATCTCCTTCCTTGATAACCAAAGGCTGAACTCGTTTGTTGAATGCCCTAGCTGTTCTTCTTTGATATGCCCGGATATGCTCCATGGCTTGTAATCCACGCTCGTCTAAAATGGCTAACTTGTCATGTCGGCTGCGGAGCCATTCTACTCATTGATCTGATTATCAAATAGGACCCTTAGTGATGTGATTTCTAACTCGATCGGGAGTACTGCTTCCATTTCGTATGTGAGGGCGAAAGGTGTTTCTCCTGTAGCTGTGCGGACTGACGTTTTGTATCCCCAAAGTGCTAGTGGTAGTTTATCGGGCCAATCTCTACCTCGGGTGGCCATTTTCCGAATGATCTATTCAACTGTTTTATTTGCCGCTTCTACTGCGTCGTTGGTTTGTGGCCGGTATGGAGAGGATTTATGCCGGGTGATTCTGAACTCTGCTAGTAGCTTATCGCACTCCCCGTCGAAGTGAGACCCATTGTCTGAGATAACTTCGTTTGGTACCCCATATCTGCAGATGATGTCTTCCTTGATGAACTGAGCCACCTTCTTAGAGGTCAAGACCTTGTATGATTTGGCTTCGACCCACTTGGTGAAGTAGTTAATTGCCACTAATATGAATTCGTGACCGTTACTGCCTGGAGGGGTCACTTTGCCGATTACATCTATTCCCCATGTTGCGAAAGGCCAAGGTGTGGTCATGCAATATAATTCATGAGGCGGGATGTGATTGAGGTTGGAGCAGACTTGGCATTTGTGACACTTCTGAACCCATTGGATGCAGTCGGTTTCCATGGTGATCCAGTAATAACCCAATCTCATGATTTTCTGCCTAAGCATCCTAGCATTCATGTGAGGCCCGCACAAACTGCCATGTACCTCTTCCAAGATTTGTTCAGCCTTCTTGTTCCCGACGCATAAAAGTAACATGCTACCGTAATATTTTCGATAGACGATGTCATCGAGTAATACAAATTTTCTGGAGAGGCGTTTGAGTGCCTGGAGATTCTTGGCCTTGATGCCATCTAGGTACTTTCCTTCATGGTCTAGGAAGGATGCTTCACCATGTCTGAGAAACTGATAAATCTGAGCGTACCATTGTTTTTTGATTTCCTCGGGTTCGACCTGGATCTCGTAACAATATGCCAGATTTTCTCTGCGACCGACTCTGAAAGGTTTGACTGACATTCCTTTTGGTATTTCAACGAGCGATGCTAGTGTGGCCAATGTGTCTGCGAATCGATTTTTGTCCCTTGGGAGATAGTGAAATGTGACCTGTTGGAATTGGCCTATCAACTCGTCCATGTGGGCTTGGTACTGCTGCAAATAAGGATCGATTGTCTTTCACTTGTTGGATGTCTGATTTATGATTAGGGCTGAGTCTCCGTATACTTCCAATTCTTTGACGTTGCGTTCCAGTGCGGCTTCTAATCCGGTGATACAAGCTTCATACTTGGCTGCATTGTTGGTGGTTGAAAAGTTTAGCATGATGGCAATTGGTGTATGCTCATCTTTAGGGTCAGCTAATAGGAGTCCTACTCCGTTACCTCTCTTATTTGCAGCTTCGTCGAAGAACAAATGCCATTTTTCTTTTGTTTCTAGGCAAAAGATGTTATTATCAGGGAATTCAGGTTCCGAACCTTTTCCTTCTGTACTAGGGGAGTCGGCCAGCTGATCTGCCATTGCTCTTCCTTTGACTGCTTTCCGAGATTTGTACGAGATATCAAATTCTCCGAGAAAGACGGACCATTTGGTTAATCGGTTGGACATGCTAGGTTTGTCAAATAGATATTTGATCGGGTCCATCTTGGAGACGAGCACGATAGGATGGGTTACCATGTAATGTTTGAGCTTCGTTACTACCCAGACCAATCCGGCGCAAGTTTTGTCCAGTGCTCCATAGTTAAGTTCACTGCCTTGAAGTTTTCGACTGACGAAATAAATGGCGTTCTCGATCCGTGAGTCTCTGGCTTCCTGTGCTAGCATAGCCCTGATGGCTGTATCTGTTACTGTTAGGTAGAGCAGAAATGGTTTCTCTTTATGCAGTAGGCGTAGGATAGGGGGATTCACTAGGTACCTCTTGACGTAACTTCTGCTTTACGGGTTTTGCATCTGGGGTTAAGGGAATCCTGTGCTCCACTATTGAATTGTCCAGCCCCGGCATATCCTTGTATGACAATGCGAAGACATCGGCGTATTCCCTGAGTAATTGGACGAGGGCTTCTAGTTCTGCTCCTTTGAAGTAGCTCCCGACTTGCGTTTCTCTAGGCTCTAATTCGGTTCCCAAATTCACGCGTGTTAGCACCTCATTGGCAGCTTGGGCTCGACTTTCGTTTTGATTAGTAATTTGCTTAGAAATTTCTATTATGTATTCTTCATTTAGTGTGTCTGCCTCTTCTAGTGAATCGTTATTAACCATGTTGTTAGATTGGTTAGTTAATTTATCAGTTAAAAGAGTGGCAATGAGAGGATACTAAGAAAGATCTGAGATTTCATTGATAAATGGTAATACAATGTTTGCAACGAGATCATTGTCTCACTACAAGAAAAATGTGTTTTTGTCACAATTTATTTGTCACGGTCCATCAACCGTGGCAAATAATTTTCTATAAACCACGGTTCTTTTAACCGTGACAATTAATTATTATTTGCACCGGTTCCATGGTTGACCGTGGTTTACCCGTTATTGTTTTAATTTTTATTTTTACATATCAAAATCCCTAAACTCCGGCCAGCGCATTCTCCAAATTCCCCTCCCAAATTCACGACCTCCCTTCAAAAATTCCCTATCAATCCAAAACCAAAACCAAAACCAAAACCAAATCCAAATCCAAATCCATATCATTTCTGATTTCCATTCCTCTCAGAATTCTAACCTAATTAGGATTTCAGCCGGCGCAGTTCAAAGACGCAAACTGCAAACCTTCAACGCAAACCGTAAACTCTGAAATCTTCATACGCAAATCAAATCCAAATCGTTTCTGATTTCCGATTCCTCCTAGAATTCTTAGCTAATTAGGATTTCGGCGACTTCTCATTTATTGGCGCAGTTCAACGCAAACCGCAAACCTAGAAATCTTCATACGCGAAATATTCTTGAGGTAATCGATAGCTATGGTGTTCAATATTGCTTCCGTAGTCCTCAATTATGTTAGTAATCAATTTTTATTGACGAAACGCTTACAGATACAAAGTAGTACCAGCAGACCCTGTCAAACTGTAGTTTAGGGCAAATAATCTACCTGTCTTTGCTTATTGGTTCGCTAGATGTATATGTTTTCAAGTTACAACCTTGCTGTAGTCTTAATCTGGATGCCGAACAAACATCTGAACACCATTTGCTCTTATATATATATATATAGTTCAGTAGTATTAATTTTTTTTTTAATTCTCAACTTGAATATATATTGTAAATACCCATGTATCATGTTTTTGTACTTAGTACTGGCTACTTGAATCACTTTAGTTGCTTAACTTGAATATATGATTGTTAGAAGTTGCTGTTTACTAGATTGAGATCAGCCGTCAACTTTTTATACCCATTCCAGTTTTAATTGAAATTATACCCAGTTTTTAAGGCAAATAAATGAACAAACGTTGGATTGTTCTTAAACAGAATCACTTAATGCTAGTTGATTTATTTTCTGAGAAAAGACAGTCTCATTTCTTCTATATATGGAATATTGGATTATCGCTAAAGCCAATTGATTACTTTGTTATGGATTTAATGAAAAAGGCTAAAGCAACTGAGAATGTTTTTATGCCTTTGTTCTTTGTGTCATTACTTTTTTGCTAACTAACACTTTGATTATCCAGGTTCGGCTCTAGTTTACAAAATTGTCCAGGAGGCCAGCTAGTATCTCTCGACGGTTTGTAGATGGCATGGGCATTCCTTTTGTGGGATCTTTGCACCCAAAATCACGTCCATCACCTTTATTGTCTGTTGGTCTTGTGTTTTTGGTAAATTCTTGTTAATATTTTGTCTCCAAATATCTTTTTTGCTATTTCTATATTTTGAGAGCATTAATGAGTTTGTGAAGGAAACTTTCCATCATCAGCTTCTTTTAACTAATAATGATGATCAATAAGTTTTGTTTTGTGAAAATTTCAGGGATCATTCCTGATAATTGGCTATCTCAACAGTGGTTCAGGTCAGTATATGCCTGTCCACTTGAGTAAGTTGTACTTAGATAGTTTATTGTTCAAGGATACCTGAGTGATAGGATTCAGGCTATCTACTTTCTAGTAACAACTTAAATTCTACACTCACCTCTGCTTAGTTATAAAGGATGTTTTTTACTTACTGACAGGTGGAAGCAGCGGTAAAGAGGTTTTCAATAGATTGGAAGGTAACTCTTTGAGCTCAAAATCCTGATTTAAATAGTCATTTATCTGGTAACTCCCAAGGAACCGGGACGCCATGGATTGAGAAGGCACACAAAGACTTGCTTAACCGTTTTTATACAAAACCAGTTGACATCTATTGACTGGATATGTATTTATAGGTACCTAAGTGATAGGACCTACTACATTAACCAATCAACAGTTTCTAGCTGGTTTTGTATCCAAATTAGGTGCATCCCATTTTTTTTGCCTTAGCATTACTGTCTAAGATATTATGATTTAAATGAATGTGATCTGAAGAAGTTTATTAGTCTCTCACAGTTATTTTTACCAAATGCTACTGTGTCTTCCAAAGAAGAAAACTGAAATCAGAGATATTTAGGCGTGATTTATTAGATTATAAAATATTTCTACTGACATCTACTCCTGCCTTTTTATTTTCTCCTTCCTATATGCCTTCTGCATTCTTTCACGAGGTAATCTAGATGATATAAAGACTGGGTTCCATTGAGTATTTTGCAATGAGCCAAAATCTAAGCATGCCTTCACAAAGTCAAATGTAACTATGATTCCAGTAGTTCCTAAAATATGAACTGCATGTGCTAGTTTTCAAGATTCTTTCCATCACACATCTTAAAGGACTGTCAGATGATGGTTCCAATCTAAATGATCTGGTCACCTTAAATGGGTTTTTGCAGGTGGTATTTCATGCTCATCAGAAGTTATAGGGCATTACCAGTACCGAAGAAAGCATATAGTTATAGCATGCATAAAGTACTGCATGTAGGCCCCAATAAATGCTCAGTGGTCTCACAATTGTCAAAAGAAGAGGATACTGAAGCGTAGCTAATATTAAGTTTCCTCTCCTTTATCGAGCAAATCATTTGGTCTTGTCATTGTTTTGGATGCCCTTGATTACTTGTCCCCTAGGTACCGTAACAAAACTCTTCCTGAGCTGGAGTGGATATCCACTGATGCGTTTGTTGTTCTTTCTGGTAAATCCCTGGAAAACCATGTTATTATTTTTCATTTGACCATCCTAGATGGTCTGAGAAAACTCATATTCCCTATTTTTTGAAGCTTTAAGCGCGTGCTTGTGTATTCAGGTTATCCAGGCCAGCGAAAAACTAAAGGGGCAGAGTTATCCAAGTTGCCCAGTAAGTGATTTCTTTTATAAGATGTTCTATCTCTATCTTTCAGTTGTTATAAACTGTTCTGTTCACTTAGAAACAAAGTTGTCAATGGCGTACAATTTACCTAAAAAATAAGACATTGGAAAAACATTCAAACAGATGGGTTTTTAAATGTTTCTAATTACTGTGTTGGCAAGCTTGCATATTGATTACATCATGTTGTCTTTCTGCCATTTCAATTATGAAGTTCCTTTCTGAAAAGAATGAAAGTGAAAAATAATTCTCGAAGAAAATTTATGCTTGCTTTATGTTTTGAAAATGTTTCTGCCATTGTCTTTGGTAATGAAATATGTTGCCTAGAAAACCATTTTTATTTTTTATTATTCTGGTTGAATAGTGCTAAATTGCTGAGTTGTTAGTTCAATTGATAGTCTTTTCATTCCCTGTATGTTTGTATGCTACTATGCTGTTACTATGAAACTAAGGTTGTGGTCCTATGTTGGATGTCTTTGTTAGACGTGCTTCATCCTTCTATTATGTGTGCACGTAGCCATATATGAAATTTTTTACATGTAGATTACCAGAATTGTGAATGTGTGCCCAAATTTTGTGGATTCACGCGAGTTTGAAGACATCCGAGTTATTTGAAAAACGGAGTCGCCACGCCATTTTGATTACCTCAAAACTTTGAAAAAAAGGTTTTTACTTGGGTTCGGAGGTTAAGTTACCCCTTGGGAAGAACGTTTGGCGTTCACCCAAAGTGCCTTGCCGGAGCAAGTCTCCCAAGATTTCAGTAATCGTGCTTGCTTGCGTGCTTTCTTGTGTGCATGTGTTTGAGAAAAAAGGGGGGGAATGTCCCAAGTTGTCTTTCGGACGTACAAACCATTTGTTGGTTGTCGCTCGGGATTCTTTGGAATTTTATGTATTTGGGATTATGATCCCGTCCTCATCTTATGACTTGTGATCATCGCATTTTAACCTCGGGACCCTCGGGACTTGCGTGATCGAGAGAATGACTCTCTTTTGGTCAAAGATGAGGTTCTTTAGAAAAGGAGGGTCCTTAGCCCATCAATCCTACGCTTTAAGACGGTCGAGCTCGTATAGAGGCTTCATACTCTTTCTTAAGCGATAATCGGAGATATAGGGTTCAAGGTTATCCCTTTCCAAAGAAATCGTGAACCTTTAATGGAAGGAACGATGTAAAGATAGGATCTTTTACACCGGTCCGTTCCAAGGTTGGGGGAAAGGGGAAATGCATGATGAAAAATGACTCTTTAATGAAAAGATGACATTTTTGGTTTTAGCAAATGATGCTTTTTGATTGAAAGAAATGATCTTTATGCAAGTGATGCGTAAAGATAGGATTTTTATGCAAATGATGCATTGGAAAAGGTTTTTGAATGCAAAGGATGCATTTTTATTGAAAAGATTGGATTTTTATGTGCAAATGATGTATAAAAATGACATTTTTATTTGAAAATGGGGGTTTTAGGTGCAAAGGATGCACCTTTATGAAAAAGACTACATTTTTATGACAAATGAGGTCTTAATGCATGCAAAAGGGAAAGGGGGTGATAAAGATGTGATCTTTATAAATAAATGCCAAGTCCCAAGCAAGATATATGAATGCAATGAGCAAGTATATCAATTAAAAGCAAGGTTAGGGCGTGCGAGGTTACCAATTGCTTCCTTTGCTTCTACGAACGGAGCTAGGAGGAGAGGTTGGTCTTGGGTCTTCAAGGAGGAGGGAGGTAGCTTCTTGGCCTTCCTTCTTCACCTTCTTGAGCTTGCACCAATATTCTTCACGTCTTGGGAGTGTTTATAAGTGTATTGTGTATTTTGTGCCTCTATTGTGTGTGTTGAAATGGGTAGAGGAGGCCTCTATTTATAGGTAATCTGGATAAGGTGAATGAAGCCGTGCGGCTAAGAGCAGCGAGCTAATGCAGCCGTGCGGGCTTATTCTGAATGACTCAGCATTCTAGAACCATGCAAGGTGGCAAATTCTAGAACCCTCCTTCCTAATTAAGAAAAACGTGTTTCTTAATTAGGAAGGATCCTCTTCAGCCCTTATTTAATAAAAAACAGTTCCGGAATGTTTCCGGAACGCTGGGAAGGTCTGGGGAATTACCGGAAAACTTACCGAAATTGTCGGGAAAAATTAACCGGAAGGCATGAGCCAGATTTGGGTACTTACAGAAGCCCCTCGGCAACGTCACTTGCAAGGCAAGTGGGGTTGTCGATAGAAAAGGATCCGATCTGGCGAATGCCGAGACGGATTAGATGACCGAGACGGTCGAGTGGCTGAACCTTTTGGAAGGCTACCTACGTATCTCGGAGGAATCAAGCCAGGCCGTAGTTCGGAATAAGATCCGCTGAGGAAAGGAGAAGAGAAAACTGGTCTCTTGCTGGGGAAAATAGAAAATGACCTAGGAGGTCAAGCAGTTGATCCTACTGGGGATATGCTAGAAGTGACCAAGGTGGTCTCTATGAGGGATTACTTCATCACTGAGGAGCGACGAAGGAACAGGGTGACCGAAGTGGTCGAATGGCTGGACCTTTTATAAAAGGCTACCTACGTATCCCGGAGGAATCAATCCTTGATCGTAGTTCAAGCATCACTAGATAGTTAGGAACGATGTCTAGGATTCTTGAGATTTTGACAATTAATGGAGGCTGTCACCTGATTGACAATTACTGGAGGATGTCACCTGATTGACAATTACTGGAGGATGTCACCTAATTGAAACTAGAGCTTACGTCACTATCGAGTGGATAGAGGTAGCTAGAGTTTGGTGAACTTGAGCATACGTCTCAATCTCTTTCGAATCAGAGATATGGGTTGCTAAAGTTTGAAAAACTTGAGCATACGTCTCAATCTCTTTCGAATCAGAGATATGGGTTGCCAAAGCTAGAATGATTTAAGCATACGTCTCAATCTCTTTCGAATCAGAGATATGGGTTGCCAATGACTTGAGCATACGTCTCAATCTCTTTCGAATCAGAGATATGGGTTGCCAATGACTTGAGCATACGTCTCAATCTCTTTCGAATCAGAGATATGGGTTGCCAAAGTTTGAAAAACTTGAGCATACGTCTCAATCTCTTTCGAATCAGAGATATGGGTTGCCAATGACTTGAGCATACGTCTCAATCTCTTTCGAATCAGAGATATGGGTTGCCAAAGTTTGAATGACTTAAGCATACGTCACTATTCATGACAGAGGTAGCTTAAGTTAAGAAGAACTCGACAATTCGGAGGTTGTCACCTAACGTTATCCCGTTATAACGAAATTAACGGAGGTGACTGGGAATAGAGCTTGATTGCTTAGGAGATAAGGGATATCTTCTGAAGAGGGTGTTATCTCAGTTAGAGGATAACGAGGATTGGAGGCCCAAGTGGAAAGGCCAAGGGCAAAATCGTAATTTTTGCTCAGAGCGAAAGAGGCCGCCCGGCATGAGAGGAAGGAAAAAGAAGCCGTACGGCTGGAAACCTGATTTTTACAGATTATTTAAAACAGATTTGAACGGGCTATTGGGCATTGTTGCCGCCCATTCAGCCGAGAGAGAGAGAGAGGAGAGAAGAAAGAATTTCAAAATTCTTTGAATTCCCTTGCTTCCCTTGATTTGAGATGGATCCGGCACCAAGACAAGCAAGGAAGAATGTCTCCGCGGCCGCTCAAAGGAAGAGGAAGGAGCTTGTCCGGACGGATAGGAGGTATGACTTTCTCACGCCTCCATCGGAGCTCTATCCGGGAAGGAGGGAGCACAAATCGACGAACCCGCGATCGGTTGGGGTAAGCGTTCTTATTTGGCTCAAATCCGATGATTTTGCTTGATTTTTTGAATAATTTAGGGCTTAACTCGAACTTAGGAATTTTCTAGGATTTTCCTAGGATTTTTGAATGATTTTGAGATGCATGCACAACCTATGAGGCTAAGAATATGCATGTGCAATTTATTTGATGAAAATTATGAGAATGACTCACTTTTTTCTCGCAAATGAAGTAAGAATGAGAATTGTCTAAATATGAGACGGAGTTCTTGCCTTGTGCTAGAACTAGGTCAAAATTCTGATTTTCAATGAGAAAACAATGATTTTGGAAGATGAAAATGATTCATGCATGCCATTTTATTTGAAAAATAATGCTTATGTGCAAAGAATTGTGAAAATTATGATTTTGTGCCTTAGGAAAGCAACGTGCTTAAAATGACGTGTTTCAAATGATGAAAGTCACGTTTTTGATGCAAAAGATGCTAAAAAGACTTGTATGAATGCTTTTCTTTTGAAAAAATATGTGCACTTTTGTGACTATATGCATGCTTTTGAAATGAGATGAAGGACTGACACTTCTTTTTAATGTGCTTGTCTACAGGAGAACAAGTCTAGGGGACCATCTGAGATAGCAGTGAATCTTTGGCAGAGGATGCCGGATTTTGAGAAGAATGGGGTGAACCCTAAAGAGTTGGTGAGGGCTACCGGTCTGGACGCGTTTGTGGAGGCCATCGGCACGGGAATTCACATCACCTCAAAGAGCAAGGGCCTGGTTCAGGCTCTTTCTGAGTTTTGGTGGGACTCTACTCATAGTTTCCACCTGAGCTGGGGAGAGCTTACTGTGACTCCTGCCGATTTTACAGCGATTACTGTAATGTCGAGGTGGCAGTCCAGAACTGCATGCGGGACTTTGCTGGTAGTGACGTGACTTGGAGAGACCACATTACAGCTGAGGAGTTCCGAGCTTTGGTTGGATTTGAGCTGATTCCCAAGGGATTGGGTATGGAGACGAGGAATGTCGAGGTGGCGATCCCGAGCGCATGCGGGACTTTCTGGTAGTGACGTGGCCGCCCACCACTGGTTAGAGCTTTCGTGTGGTTGATCTTTGTCGGTCACTATCTTTGCTAATTACGGGACGCTAGCCATGACTTGCCTCCTTGACTCTTTGGTTGATGTGGATGGGATAGGGACGGTCTCTTGGGGAGAGGCCGGATTGGCTGAGTTATACTTCTCTCTGGACATGTACAGTCGAAATAAAGCTGCTTCTATGGACTGCTTCTCATTTGCCCTTGAGGTAGCCTCTCTTTCTCTTCTCTTTTCTCTTTTCTGTCTTGAGACTTCTTATGAGAAAAATGACCTTTTTGATGTTTTTGAACATGCAGGCCTGGTTTTGCGAGGTGATCGGGTTCTTTCCTTGGAACCGGCAGAGTGATATCACCATTTTCCCTGCGATGGTTCTTTGGAGGGGAGATGTGAGGGATAGGTTCACGGGAAGACCCGGATCACTTTCGACTACAAGATGGTGAAGCTGTGCTCAACAAGGATGGACCGGATGGAGTGGACTTCTACCCTGGGCAGGTATCAGGAGATTTTCTGGGAGATGCTATTGAGGTGACAAGGCAGAGGAGGTGGCTGACTGGGCTGACTTGCGACATCATATATCGGGGGACCGTTTCTCGAGGCGGCATGGTCATGTCCCTCCATTGGACGCCATTACTCCACACGATCCTCCGGCCACGGATCTTGCCGCAGCCCGGGAGCGCGGGCGGATGAGATTGAGAGGTACCGGGGAGGTATAGGCTGCGGAGGAGTATTTTGACATGGGTACCCCTACGCTGTGTTTGTGGAGCGGCGCCTGAGGACGCCACGAAGGCGAAGGCGGCGGTCACTCGGGGATATGGGGAGGATGAGCCCTGCGGCCCGCCTATCCCTCACGCACACCTCTCATACGTCGTACACGGAGTACCGAGGAGGATGAGGATTCTGTCCTCGACACGAGGGAGCCCCGGTATACCACGCCACCCGATAGCACCTGTGAGTATACTCTTAGGGTCTTATTCCCTTTTTAGCTTTCAGATTTTCTATTTTTTTGCAATTTCTACGAGATTTTTCTGAGATTTTACTCGAGATTTTCTTTTCTTTTCTCGGGTTCCGGCTCGCACCTATGACGGGTTGGTCGGGCGAACGGGGGCTGGAAAGACGTGTGCCGATCCTTGGTCAAGAAGGCGCTGCGCTACTAAAGCGTCAACAAGCGTGCGAGGAGCACGTGCGCAAAAGGAGGCATGTCGGGGCGCAGCATCCTCTTCCTCGGCCGGAGTACTCATCCGGTGCCGGGCCTCGGGGCGAGGTCCTAATGCGATATCTTGGAGCAACTCGGGCGGAGTACGAGCACGACAACATCCCTCTTTCCGATGCGGCGACCGGGAGGACGTGATGAGAGAGCCTAGCGTCTATGAGCTGAGCAGTGATGAGGAAGAAGAAGAATCTGAGGCCTAGGGGGTCTCTAGAGTAGATTTGGAACAAAACAAACAATGAACACTTTTTTATGCACAACTTGTTTATTTTTTGCTTTATTTTGACGCCGGTGGGGCGAAAACATTGTATTTACGCTTTATTTACTTTTCTAATTTATGCTTTTTCAATTTGCATATTATCTGAGCCTCGGGGCGACTTTTTTGCTTGGAATTGGGGCTGAAACTGGGCCAAAATAATATATAATGATATAAAATTGCTTGGGTGGCTTCTGGACATGTTTTTGTACAGGTTTTGGTTGAGAAAGTGGGGTGAAAACTCCCTTGGGCAGCAACTTTGGTTGCTGCAGTTTTGCAATTTAAATCAGGCAAATGAAGCCGTGCGGCATGGCCTTGAGGGCAAAAGAGGCCGTGCGGCTCACAGTTCTGTCTGGACTGGCCATTTTTTGAATAAAACCAAAGCTTGGTCATTTCATTTTATTTTCAACCCAAACTTGTTTCAACTGTTCCCAGGGCATATTTTGGACCTAAAGACACCACCTTTGATCACTTTTGCGATGGAGAGGCCCGTTAGACTACAAAGGGGGAAGAGAGACTATTTTCTGTCCGGTCTTCAATCTTGGGCGAGACATAACTTCCAAAATCACAAGGGGCTGTTTGATTCTTCCTTCAAGATCAAGTCTTTATGGCATTTGAGGGATCTCCCGCCCGATTGGGACCTGTTGAGAGCCGCAGCAAAGTTCTGGGACGTCCGGAGACATGTTTCTTGCTTTTCTTACAACGAAATCGTCCCAACGCACGAAGACTTGAGCCTTGATTGGGGTCCCGAGGCGAGGCTATATCTATTCCGGCTGATCGGAGACGTGCCGGTGGCGGTAAAGCTTGCATCTTTTCTCGAGATTCCTGCAGGAGAGGCCGAGGAGATGATGGTAGCCTCGGACAGGATTGACCTTTCCGAGATCCCGGGCAGGTTTGGATCTCCCGGCTATGGCCGCTACCATGGTGGCTATGGACGCATTTATCCTTTGCGTCTTTTACATTCGTTTCTTCTTGAGTCCGTGGGGATTTGTCACGGTGGTCTCTGGACATGGTCGAGGCTGCAGGCTGGGAAGGATATCGTCCCACTGGTTTTGGGGGAGACTTTGCATGGGATCGATAGGATGGCTCGGGAGACCATTTCATGAGGTCCGGGAGTCCGGCTGTGTTGACTTTGTGGCTGCGGGAGAGGCTCGGGGCTTTGCACGGGGCTTTGCCGACTCAATGCCCTTGGGTGATTTCTCGGAGAGGTGCACCTAGGCGGCGGGACCAGGGTAGGCTGGGAGGCCGATGATGGCTAGGCTATCCACTTCGGACATCCGTTGGTGGATACCACACGGAGGTTGCGGACCAGGAGGATATTTCAGGAGTCTTATCTTTGTGAGGGTTCCGGGATTCTCGCTGGTCATCCTTCTACATACCACTGCTTTGTATCCGGGCGGTTTGGGGCTTTACGGGAGCCTTTGAGTGGCTGGGAGGACATCCGGACCATGGAGGTGATGTCTCTAGACATGAGGGACCCGGCCCGGCTTCACTTTTTTTCTCGAGGGCTTGGACATACACTGCTTTCCCACCCAGGGCTATCTTTAGGAGCGGGAAGAGCACGATCTTGACCACTGTCTACTTGGACCGGTACGAGAGGGAGATGGGAGCGACTCGGGTTATCTTGGAGGATAGACGCCGAGTTTTATTGGGGGGCGACCACGACTCGAGTAGGACTACGAGGGAGACCGGGGCTAAGGCGAGTTGCCATAACCAATCAGGTGACTTGGTCGGGGACATGGAGGCTCGGTACAAGAGGTTATCCGAGGTTGCTCATTTGACCGAGTCTCGGAGGGAGGAGATACGGACTCGTGCTCGTATAGAGAGAGCGCTTATTGACACGGGGTTGGTAGAGGCTCCGGTGAGGATACCAGAGGTCGGGATGAGGGATACCGACATTATTGAGAAGAAAAGGAAGAAGACTCGACGAGGCCGAGGAAAAGGGAAGAAGGCGAAGAAGACTCGGCGAATGACGGTCGACAAGTCTTTTCTCAAGATCCTCTTATTGCCATTTGCAAACACATTAGTTTATTTAGGCATTTTATTGTATTTTAGATCTTTTTAGCGGGTTAGCGAGTCAAGAGGTAGACCGTGCTTGAACTCATCAAGAAATTTTTGACTTGTAATGAACAAGAAATATTATTTTAGAAATTAATCAAGACATGTTTCATGGAAATTCAAATGTCTTATTACTTGGGACCCGTTTTATGAAAACTGAAATACCCTTTTATTTATTGCTAAGGACGCACTTTATGGAAGCTTTATTGCCCTTTTTTATTGTTTAGACCGAACCATATATAGCTGCCTACGTTCCCTTTTACAAGAAAGGCTAAGGGGCTCGGGTCTTCGTAGTTCATTGGTGAACTAACAAAACTAAGTCTTTTTTTTTTTTTTTTTTTTTTTTTTTACGTGCAACCTGTTTTTTGCCTAGACCGCCCTTTTTGGGTTTTTCAGCCTAGCTGGGTATTACTCTTTTTGCACTAAGATTTTTTCTTTTTTTTTTCTTTTGTTTTTTTATTAGACATAGTATCTTCGGAGTTTATCACCGTTGACTGGGTGGACAAAGGGATTGCCGTCCACGTCTGCAAGCTTCATTGCTCCTCCCGACGGTATCTTCGCACTACATAAGGGCCGATCCAAACGGGTTCCCATTTTCCCGGGGTTGTCTCTAGTAGGGGGCTTTACTTTCGGCACTAAGTCACCCTCTTTGATGTTTCTGGCTTTGACTTTCTTATCAAACGCTCGGCCATTCGCCTCTGGTAGGCTCGGGTGTGCTCCATGGCTTTGAGCCTTCTCTCATCGAGCAAGGCCAATTCATCATGCCGGCTTCGTAGCCATTCTACTTCGTTGACACTGTTTTCCAGGAGGACCCTTAATGACGGGATTTCCAACTCCAGCTGGTAACACCGCTTCCATCCCGTAAGTTAGGGCAAAAGGAGTTTCTCCTGTGGGCTGTTCGACAGACGTTACGGAGCCCCAGAGTGCTAGGTGCGGCTTTTCGGGCCAATCACGACCACGGGTGGCCATCTTCCGGATGATCCGCTCGAGTGTCTTATTAGCGGCTTCCACAGCTCCATTGGTCTGAGGTGCATGTACGGGGACGACTTGTGGCGAGTAACTCTGAATCGACGGCGGTCTATCGCGATCTCCTTCGAAGTGTGACCCATTATCAGAAATGATCTCGTTGGGCACCCCATATCTGCACATTATGTTTTCTTTGATGAAGCTGGTCCACTTTTCGGAAGTGAGGACCTTGTAGGACTTGGCCTCTACCCACTTGGTGAAGTAGTCGATGGCTACCAACACGAACTCATGCCCATTGCTTCCTGTCGGGGCTATTTTCCCTATCACGTCAATGCCCCAAGTTGAAAACGGCCAAGGAGTCGTCATGCGACAGGTCATGAGGTGGGAGATGGTTGAGGTTGGCAAACCGCCGGCACTTGTCGCAGGTTCGGACGTCTTGGGACGCGGTCTGTCTCCATGGAGATCCGGTAGTAACCCATTACGAGGATCACTTGCATCGGGGCTCGGCATTCATGTGAGGACCGCAAGGACCATTGTGGACTTCGGTCATCAACTCTCGCTCTTTCTTGAGTGACACATAAGAGGAGCGGTCCTTGATACCGCTTCTTGTACGGGTTGCCTCCTAGGATGACATAATGGGAGGCCAACCTTTTCGTGGCTCGCAAGCTTTTGGCTCGACTCCTTCTTTTGGTCTACCTTCTTCGTCTAGAAAGCCGACTCTCCGTCTTTGAGGAATTGGTAAATCTGATTGTACCAAGGTTCCTTTATAGGCTCGGGTCCCAGGTCCACTTCACAACAGAAAGGCTGGGGCTTCTCTTCTACCCACTCTGACGGGCTTTATGGATTTTCCCTCGGGGATCTCTACCAATGAGGCTAGAGTAGGCTAGGGCATCTGCGAATCTGTTCTTTTCCCTCGGCAAGTAGTGGAAAGTCACTTCTCTGAACTGTCGGTCAACTCCTCCATATGGGCATGATACCGTTGCAGATTAGGGTCCACAGTCTTCCACTTGTTGGAGACTTGGTTGATGATCGGGTGAGTCTTCGTAAACTTCGAGCTCCTTGACATTTCTTTCTAAGGCAGCCTCCAAACCAAAGAATGCAGGCTTCATACTCGGCGACATTGTTCGTGGCGGGAAAGTTCAACTTGAGGGCTATGGGGGTATGCTCATCTTTCGGATCGACCAATAGCATTCCTGCACCATTTCCTCTTTTGTTAGCGGCTCCGTCAAAGAACAATTGCCATCTATTCTCGAGCTCAGCTGCAAAGATCCCTTCATCCGGGAATTGGGGTTCGGGCCCTCTGTCTTCATTCTGCTGGGGAAGTTCGCCGGGTGATACGACAATGCTTGACCCTTGATGGCCTTTACGGTCACATAGTTGATGTCGTGATTACGCCAAGAAGAAGGACCACTTCGCTAAACGCATCAAGAGGGAAGGCTTGTCAAAGATGTACTTGATGGGGTCCATTTTCGAGACCAAATTCACAGGGTGGGCTTGCATATAATGCTTTAACTTGCCGACTACCAAGACCCGATCTGCGCATGTGTCTTTTCACATGTCTTTGAGTAATTGAGCTCACTCCTGTAGCTTCCGGCGACAAAGTAAATGGCGTTTTCTACCCGAGAATCTTTCTTCTCTGAGCAAGCATAGCCCCAAGCTGCCGTGTACGCGTGACAGTGAGATAGAGCGAAGAGGCTTACCTGTCTATGTGGGGGAGCATAGAATGCGGGGATGTACTAAGTATGCCTTGATCTCGGTCAAAGGCATCTTGGCATTCTTCGGTCCATTACGTGTCCACATTCTTCTTCATGAGCTTGAAGATGGGCTTGCACATAGTGGTCAACTGATTGACGAAACGGTGATGTCTCGCAATTTACCCATGAAGCTCTTGACTTCGTGCTGGTTTGAGGTGGCCTCATATCCATGATGGCTTTGATCTTTCGGGGTCAACTTCTATACCTCGCTCTGTGACCATATACCCAAGCACTTTTCCCCTTGTCACTTCGAAGGTGCATTTGGCGGGGTTTAGTCTCATGGAATCTTTGTCTCAACCTCTCAAAGAATTTTCGTAGGTCAACAAAGTGCGCCCACCCTCTCCTTTGGAGTGGATTATCATATCATCTACATAGACCTCAATCTCCTTGTGGATCATGTCATGAAAAAGCGCGATCGCTGCCCTTTGGTAAGTAGCCCCGACATTCTTGAGCCCGAATGGCATTCTTGTATAACGGTAGGTTCCCCATGGTGTGGTGAAGGCCGTCTTTTCTTGGTCTTCCTCGGCCATCTTGATCTCGGTTGTAGCCTCGCAAAACCATCAACGAAGGATTTGACTTCGTGGTTGGCAAAGTGGAGTCCACCGGGATGTCTATGTTTGGCGGAGGGTAGTCGTCTTTGGGGCTGGCCTTGTTCAGATCTCGGAAATCCACACAGCAGCGCACCTTCCCATTGGCCTTGGTTACGGTCACGATGTTGGACAACCATGTCGGGTATTCAATGACTACGATGAACCCTACCCGCGGTAGCTTCTCAATTTCTTCCTTGACCTGTAGAGACCATTCCGGCTTGATCTTTCTCGGTTTACGCTGCGGCTTAGCATCCGGTGCTAGAGGGATTACGTGCTCTACTATCGAAAGCTTCTAGCCCGGCATATCCTTGTATGACCATGCAAACACGTCGATGTATTCTCTGAGGCAAACTCGATCAAACTGTCCCTTTCAACCCCGGAAGAAGCTTCCAATCTGTGTCTCTTTAGGTTCCTCAATAGTACCCAAGTTCACACTTATCAAAACCTCCTCAGCGGCTTGGGCCCGGTTTTCCTTTTTTACGAAACACGCTTAAAGATTTCTTTAATGTATTGTTCGTTTAGTGTGTTTGCATCTTGTTCAAATGATTCATTATTAAGCTGTTGTTAAGTTTTGAGTTAATTTATCATTTGTTAAGTTGGCAATAAGAGGATAATCGAAAGATTTGTCATTTCATTCAAAATAAGGGAAAGATGACATCGATTACATTTTCATAATCCTCGGGCGTGAGGCCTTCGGATGACTACGAGGACTGGAATTCAAAGATTCTGACTCGGCGAATAGACAACAGGGTGTTTGACACGGCTGGGTTGAGAAGGACGGGGTACCAATCCAAGCTCCGTGATCATTTGCCGTCGGCGGCTATCGGCCACGAGAATGTCTCCCAATTCTTCAATGGCATTTCTGTCTTAGTCACCAAAGTGCGAGGATCAAAATGACTTTCACCATCGTCTCCAATAACGGCAACTATCTCATCGTCCGAACTGAAGTCAATCAAGTCCGGGATTTGTGCTTCTTTGTCAAACAACTCTTGCAAACCCCACTCGATGTCTTCACTGCTGGCAGCTTCTATCTGGCTGATCTTTGGAAGAGCTAACTCAAAGGCGGAGAAGTCCATTGTCCCGGATGCCGACTCTTTGACACCGGCCGGATTTCCTTTGAAGACGTACTCATTACTGAACGGTAGTGGTAGCCCCAGTGGATATCTCGGCAAATCAAGGAACATTCTTCGAACGGGATTGGTGGCTTTCCCTAACTTTCTCAAGGTTCTCCAGAAGGGTTTTCTGCAAGGAGATGCTGGCGATCACTTTCATCATATTGTGTCCCTCCTTTTGTAAAGTAATGGGTCGAGACAGACTGTAAGGATGGAGCTGGATCCCTTCACCTTTCGTGCCTTTAGCTTTTCTGGCATCCCGAGAGTTCGGTTTGTACCCCAAGCCATATCTGGTAGTCTGTTCCTTCACATCAATGATGGTGTTACGACCTTGAAGTCTTCTACCCAATCCAAGTCCCGGAAGATAACCCATTTTTCGCATCATTCTCATGGCAGGAGGGATTTTATCGGAAGTAGTGGTGAGGTCAGTGCAACACACTTGTGCCTTGGAAGAAGCTACGGAGAATCCGGTCAATGCTAACCCTTCATCATCGTGCTTGATCTCCAATATCGGGATATCCCAGTCTTTGGTTCCTTCTACCGTGACACTGTCTCCATAAATGGTGGTGATAGTTCCATCACTCGACTGAAATTTGACGCACTGATGCAAAGTAGAGGCTACCCCGTTTATCTGGTGGATCCAAGGCCGTCCCAGCAAGGCAGTAAATGAAATCGGAATATCAATAACTTGAAAGTCAACGTCCATGACCTTTTTTTCCGAACCACATCTTGAGAGTGGCGATCCCCAAAACTGATCGTGCAGTGGAGTCATAGGCCTTAATAGTCTGACTAGAAGGCTTTAAGTCCGTTGGCTTCAGATCCAATAAATCCATCATTTTAGCTGGCAAGACATTCATTGCAGACCCTCCATCGACTAATACCCGTGGTAATCGACGCTCTTCTAACTGGACTGTGATGTAAAGGGGTTCATTATGGCTAGCCCCATACTTTGGCAGGTCCAAGTCAGTAAAGGTAATGATATTTCCATAGTGTATGCTTCCAATCATTTGGACGACCTCATCTGGGGTGACGTCTATGGGCACCATGGTCTTGGCCAAACTTTCTTCTAGCTTCAACTTATGAGGGTATGAAGAGGTCAACAGGGACCATAAGGAGATATTGGCTTGGGTACACTTCAACTGAGTTAGGACTGGATCCTCCTTATCGAGTCGAGGCTTTTACGCTTCTGGCTTATAAGGTCTTTTATCTGTTTTTGGCTCGTAGACGGCGCTTCTTTTGTCACCCTTAGTGCTCAACATTCATCCGCCTGCACCGAGTCATCACATAGACATTGGATTTTCCTTGGTCATTATTCCCTCTTGGAGGATTCTGTCAATTCTTTCAAAGTCGAGGCGGATTCTTGCCGGCGTATGGCCAATTCTCGCTGATTGATCGATTGACGGTCTGCCGGAAGCATAGGCGGCTTCCCGAATCTGGTCCCATGTTACCGGCTTTTTGACCTTTTACGAGTTTGACCGGCTGATTTCAACTTCACATTCTCCGTTTAAAGCTTTCACAGTCTCATTCAAACTTTTCAAAGTCAAAGCATGCAACAAGAATTATCACTTCCGGAGTTTGGAGCTTGGCAAATGGCTTTCTCATCCGAACCTAGCAACTTCTTTAACAGAGTAGGATCACACTCCTCATCACATCCAAGCATGTCCTTTCTTTCCCTGGGGTCAACCTTCGACGGCATCTTTGACGTTGGCCAAACATTTTACGAAGTGGGAAATTCCATCATCAATAAGGATTTCTGCGGGTCAAACCTCATGGCGGGTTCCTTTTCCTTGCTGTCGAGAGATTTTCTGGGCTTTTTGGCTTCGGGCTAACCACTCCTCTATTGTCCCTTCCGGCACTTCGACCGTGTCTTCATCGGTGTCACTACAGTAGCTCTCGTGGGAACTTTCGCCTTGGCTCTTATGACCAATGAGGGCAAAAGCAGGTCGGGATACTTGACGCCATATGAGGGGTATCTCAGACTCTTCCTCGGGCTTAGGGATTACCAGGAAAACATCATTATCATCGTAGGACATAAAGGGGACTGGGGTCGCCTCTAAACTCAAGACTCTTTCCAAGGCATCCATACATTCTTCTTCAGACCAAGTTTCAGGAGTGACTACTAACACTGTGATAGATTCTACCCTTCCTGATGAGAGTTTGGCTTCGGCGACGCTTACATGTTCCAGATCGGTGGGCGGAGCCCACTTCCCTCTTTTGGCTAAAGCTTCGATCAAGTTCCTCCATTCACCTACCAAGTCCTTGTACGGAGTATTGAACTCTAGGATATAGGACTCATATACTACCTCATCTAAGCTAGCATCCTTCTTCGAGCCTTTGCATAGGCTGCAGACACACTTTGAAGTGATTTCATCCCCTATTCCAGGTCTGTGGCTTTCTACCTCATCTTGCCCTTCGGGTTTCACTTCCGTTGGCTCCAAGTCCATTCCTTTTCTTGACTGTCATCATCGCTGTAAATCCATCCATTCCTATTCTCGTTTTCGATGACTCTTCACCGTAGCTGTCCGAGAGGTAGGCAAATTCACGAGGCGTTGACAAAATTGGAAAGGTCAAACTGGCACCTGGGATTCCAAAGTAGGCTCGAGGCTAAAAGGAGGAAAAAGGTCCCGTGGGGATGCAGAGGAAGCGAGGGTGTCGGGACCCTAACGGCAGCTTGGGGTATTGGAGAAGGCCGAGAAGGGACAGTCTTTGGCAATGGGTTATATGAAGATGGGGGAGGGCATTGGTTATAGGCTAGCTCTTCTTCCTTAGCCATCCGGTTACCCAAACCAAGCCTGTTCTCTGTCAAATCGGCCATTCGATTCTCGAAACCGAGGATTCCCGCGAACCTGTTCCGAGGATTCTGCGCTAACAAGTCGCCGACCCGGTGTTCTCACCCACTTCTTTCTCGGCTGCGGGAAAGGGATAGGAAAGGTTTAGACTCGGGGTAGGTGTTTAGGTGAAGGCTCGGGCAATATGCAAATTAGAATCTTCAAGTTTACTTAAAACAGTGTCTTTTATTAATATCTATTTGGTTGGAAAAGGGGTTACGCCCTTCTTTTTCACAACTACTCTAGATCTGGATCGGTGGGTTCCGTCACTACGTCTATAAGCCCTCGTATTCCACCCGTATTTCGACCTCCCGGGGTGGACGGCCCGGGCGAGGGTCCTATAGGGCACGCGGATCCCACCGACCGAGAGTAAAGAACGCTCCTATCGGGTCTAGCGGGTCATAGGACCTTTCAACGCACGAGCGATGCGGATTATGGTCAAGGCAATACCGGGAAAGTCTCGTCTCTCTGCCTTGACGGATCTTTGGCAGAGTTTCGCTTGAGCGAATGACGGTTTCTGACTTTCGGTAATGTCCGAGAGAATAATAGGCATGGGTCGGGCGGTAAAAAGCCGGATGACACGGTGTCACATTGAACTTCGTTGCATACACGGTGCGTGGGTCGGAATCGAAGTCAATGCCGGTCAAGATCTTGCCAATTTTTCCTTGTCAGAATTTTGGCAGAGCTTCGCTTGAGCGAAAGATCTTTTGATTTTTGGCAAAGACTCGGTCTTGACTCTTACGCATTCCGTACAGGTCAAGGTCAATAGTCAATGTCGGAGTTGAGATCTTGCCAATTTTTCCTTGTTGGAATTTTGGCAGAGTTCTTCTTCCGTTATGAACTAAGGCTTGACCTTTACGAGGGTATGCAACTGGGCTATATGACACGGACTAGACCAAAAACCAACCAAAAGTCACGGTTTTTTGAAACGTGTGACACGGACTGTGCATTGGTCGACACTGGCTGCCATGGGGAGGTTGGGATGATTCCGTGCGCGCCCGGGAGCATCGTAAGGCTGTCCGTGACTGCAGCTGGAACCACCCTCGGGTTTGAAGGACGTGCGTGCAAAGTGTACAGGATATATCAGGTGCGCGTAGTGTGCGGTCTCCTAAAAATATTCCTTTTTGAGTTAAAACAGAGATTTTCATAATGTGTTTTAAAGGAATGATTTTTGGGACGGGGGAAAATGCAACACGTAAGCACGTAAATTTTCTGGGAGCCCCAGTCAGTCATGGAGCTGAGTAGCCCCAAGCTGCTAGGACTGCCAGATTAACCTCAATTTTTCCTGGTGGAATTGCCACTGAGGTCGCCCGGTCAGAATCCAAGGAGGATTGAGCCGTACGACTGCATGGATCAATTTTCCAGGTTCCACTCCTTTTGCTATTTTTCGGGGTGTTTCCCGTTTCAAAGTATGCACAGATTCCAAGATGCAAATGATGCAATGCATGGTAAAGAAAGCAAGCATGATTAATGAAATCGGCGACGGGAGTCTAACCCGCTCAAAGGGAAAAGCTTTCTTTTTATTTTTTCAAATTTTTTTTTCCGAAAAGGGATACTGGTACGTGGATTGTTAAACCACCGGTTATCCCAACTCCCACGTCAGGGAGTGTACAGGAAGGGTAAGTGGTTTCCACCTATATACCGAGTATCCATTTTTTTTGTTTTGAAAATAAAAGCTTTTCTCCTTTGGGTCTTCCCCAGCGGAGTCGCCAAACTGTGAATGTGTGCCCAAATTTTGTGGATTCACGCGAGTTTGAAGACATCCGAGTTATTTGAAAAACGGAGTCGCCACGCCATTTTGATTACCTCAAAACTTTGAAAAAAAGGTTTTTACTTGGGTTCGGAGGTTAAGTTACCCCTTGGGAAGAACGTTTGGCGTTCACCCAAAGTGCCTTGCCGGAGCAAGTCTCCCAAGATTTCAGTAATCGTGCTTGCTTGCGTGCTTTCTTGTGTGCATGTGTTTGAGAAAAAGGGGGGAATGTCCCAAGTTGTCTTCCAGACGTACAAACCATTTGTTGGTTGTCGGGATTCCTTGGAATTTTATGTATTTGGGATTATGATCCCGTCCTCATCTTATGACTTGTGATCATCGCATTTTAACCTCGGGACCCTCGGGACTTGCGTGATCGAGAGAATGACTCTCTTTTGGTCAAAGATGAGGTTCTTTAGAAAAGGAGGGTCCTTAGCCCATCAATCCTACGCTTTAAGACGGTCGAGCTCGTATAGAGGCTTCATACTCTTTCTTAAGCGATAATCGGAGATATAGGGTTCAAGGTTATCCCTTTCCAAAGAAATCGTGAACCTTTAATGGAAGGAACGATGTAAAGATAGGATCTTTTACACCGGTCCGTTCCAAGGTTGGGGGAAAGGGGAAATGCATGATGAAAAATGACTCTTTAATGAAAAGATGACATTTTTGGTTTTAGCAAATGATGCTTTTTGATTGAAAGAAATGATCTTTATGCAAGTGATGCGTAAAGATAGGATTTTTATGCAAATGATGCATTGGAAAAGGTTTTTGAATGCAAAGGATGCATTTTTATTGAAAAGATTGGATTTTTATGTGCAAATGATGCATAAAAATGACATTTTTATTTGAAAATGGGGGTTTTAGGTGCAAAGGATGCACCTTTATGAAAAAGACTACATTTTTATGACAAATGAGGTCTTAATGCATGCAAAAGGGAAAGGGGGTGATAAAGATGTGATCTTTATAAATAAATGCCAAGTCCCAAGCAAGATATATGAATGCAATGAGCAAGTATATCAATTAAAAGCAAGGTTAGGGCGTGCGAGCTTACCAATTGCTTCCTTTGCTTCTTCGAACGGAGCTAGGAGGAGAGGTTGGTCTTGGGTCTTCAAGGAGGAGGGAGGTAGCTTCTTAGCCTTCCTTCTTCACCTTCTTGAGCTTGCACCAATATTCTTCACGTCTTGGGAGTGTTTATAAGTGTATTGTGTATTTTGTGCCTCTATTGTGTGTATTGAAATGGGTAGAGGAGGCCTCTATTTATAGGTAATCTGGATAAGGTGAATGAAGCCGTGCGGCTAAGAGCAGCGAGCTAATGCAGCCGTGCGGGCTTATCCTGAATGACTCAGCATTCTAGAACCATGCAAGGTGGCAAATTCTAGAACCCTCCTTCCTAATTAAGAAAAACGTGTTTCTTAATTAGGAAGGATCCTCTTCAGCCCTTATTTAATAAAAAACAGTTCCGGAATGTTTCCGGAACGCTGGGAAGGTCTGGGGAATTACCGGAAAACTTACCGAAATTGTCGGGAAAAATTAACCGGAAGGCATGAGCCAGATTTGGGTACTTACAAGAATGCATCGCAAAAGATGCGTGTTTTTTATTTTCTTGATGTATAAAGACTTGTGAATCAACTATTTCCTCAATAGCGCATCAATACCCTTTTGGATTTCTTTTTGTTTTGCATACCCCTAGTGTACAATGGTTACCCTCTCTTGGTGCTCTTTTCTAATACATTTTCTCATCTAAAATTAAAAAAGAAGACGAAAGAGACTGCACAACTTTGCCACGTTATGACTTTCAAATACAAAAACAACAGCAACAATAAAGCCTTAATTCCAAAATGATTAGGGGTAGGCTCACATGAATCGTAGTATGGACTAGTCAATGAAGCGATTATGACCCTTTCCAATATCTTTTTACCGTAAGTTTGTGAAAAAGGAAGAACGGAGATGTTTTAGTGAGGTTAGAGCAAAGGGTTACACATTTTGGTATGCAAAAGGGCAATATATCTTAAACTATTTAAGACCTTATAGTAAAGGAAGCTTATGGAAGTATAATTTGCAGGTCATGTGTATCAAAATGTGCCTGGTAATGATCCTGCCTGAATGCTCAGATGAGCATTTTAACGACTCAGCCACCTATGAAGAAACTAGTGTTCTGTATGTTTGGAAGCAGCAATTTCTGGATGCACTTGTGGTACAATGCTGCTTCATATATTTTAGTTTCCATAGTTTGTTTGCACTCGTGGACATGTTACTCTGAAAGCATCAGTATCTCTATGTGTGTGCATCTTTAGGTTTCATAGTTGCTTAAAATTTTCCTGAAATACTCTAATATATTAGTCTAGTATATTTCTTTTCCCTAGTACCCTTGATCTCTGAAGTCAACATCCTATTTAATAGCACTTTCTGGAGTCTTTCAGATTCGAAGCTATTTTTTGCATAACTGATGCCACAGTTTGTTTACTAGGATGCTTGTCTGCAAGTGCTTGACTTAACCTGACTGGTTATTTCTTGTATCCAACATTTCTACTTTTGTCTTTAAGACTAGCTAGTATCTTTAAGCACTCAATTACCCTCGGAAATTGCTGCACACACGAGGGATTTTAAGGATATGGCCTACTGCCTTCCCTTTCGTCCCTATTTTTTGGATTTCATAAACATAATATGTACCAGAATATTTAGCATATTTGTGGTTCTGAAATCTCAAGACTGGTCATATTGGTATTTAATGTTGCCAATCCTATAAAATATAATACGATTAGAGTGTTTAATATTTGTTGAGCATGGACTGTAAACCCTTGAATCTATGACTGGAAGAAAAATATTGGCCTCTAGCTCTCTCTCTCTCTCTCTCTCTCTCTCTCTCTCTCTCTCTCTCAATTTCTTTCTATTGTAATCATTACTTATTTTTAAATCTAATTGCAATTTATACGATTTAGGTTGGAGGAGAATCTGGTCTTGTAGCCTTTAAATGTTCAAGGTTGTCTATCTGTTTCTTGCATAATGTAGGTGATCTTTTAACATGAGTTTCAAATGGCATATAAGAAGCTTCATACATGTTTCACATAGTAAAATTGAGTTTTGATGCCTTTGCAAAGTAGTGGTTTCTCTATAGACCGTCCCCAACTCACAGCAACCTATTACATCTTCACCCTCCTTGTAAAAAAAACTTGAGTACTCTGTTTAGTCTTATATTTATTTCAAAGCTAGTATTTTAAATTCAATAGCCCTATTCTATTGTAGTGATAATAATATTAAGAATTGATGAATTTGTGTATTAACCGACTACAATATAATTGAGTACTCTATTTATTTTTGTATTTATTTCATAAGGTTACTCCACCTTATGACTAATTCACATCATTTTCTTACTCACAGATTCCTACAACATTGGGTGATGATGGGTCAGATGAGATTTGTAGCTAGATGACTTTTTTTGTAAGTAAATTTTTTTAAATCATACTCAAGTTTTTTTTACTTAATTTCTTTGTTAGTTTTTTTTCAAACTTATAATATGTCATGTCATCGATTAGTAATTATTATCCATTTGTTTTAAATCTAAAATATAAAGTACTCGTTATTTTGTTTATGTTTTCAATTGTCAACGATATTCATTCACTTATGAAGATTTGCTTTTTTGTATATGCATGACAGGATTGGAGCCTTGATGATGTCTCTTTGATCTTCATCATCAACATCAACATCAACTTCAAAACTTTGATGTTTTAGACTAGATTATAGCCATGATTACACTTTTGTACATGTTTTACTTCAGACAAATGCTTAAGAGTAGCAAATGCTTTATAAATAGTTGTTAGATTTGACTTACTAGAATGAATTATTTAGGATTTTTGTTTAAACACTTGTATCACCGTTTGTGGATTTTTATGGAAATTTATGCATTACGGTTAAAATGGTCATTTAATTCTTTTATTGCTACTAAATGTATTACAATGAATATATAGTACACTAGGTTTTATAATTAAAAAAAAATCTATATATCACAGTTTTGAATTGTGTTACAAATATGAAAAACACATATTATGGTATCATTTGTCACGTTAATTACCAATACAAATAAAGATTTATATGTCGCACATAACTTTTGTGACGGTTCCAAATTGTCACAAGTATTATAAATTGCACCGTTTTTAAAATGTAACAACAATCGTGACAAATAAAAAATAACCATTTGTCACGGTTTAGAAAATGTCACAACAACCGTGACAAATAAAAAATTAACATATATCACACTTATTGTGCTACGGTTTTTAACCGTGACCATAACCGTAGCAAATATTATTTGTCACGATTTAGAAAACGTAGAACAGTATAAGCGACGCTCACAAAAGCCTCGGACGTAAAAACGTGACAAAACCGTGGTAAATACTATTAGCCACGGTTTAATCTCTATTTACCACGGTTCGACGACCGTGGCTAAAAACCTTGATTCTTGTAGTGTCTTCGGACGTTATGTCGTCGGACTTACAAGAAGACTCAAATTCAAAAGAAAAGACACTATCCTCGGAAGAGGATGACTTTGGTGAACTGACAGGGGATTGTGGGGGAGACTCGATTGGAGGAGAAACCAGCCACAGTTCTTTGACCATGAATTTCCTTGTTGCTATGGGTCCGCTGAAGATGCACCAGTTTTTGAGCTTTTCGGTCATAGGCACCACCAAGGTTCTTGGATCAATGCTGCTTTCTGACCGATGTTCGATGACTGCTACAGTGTTGTCCTCTAGCTGAAGCGCCCCTAGGCCTTGCAAGTACGGGCTTTCTGAGATGGCCGCTTCTCCTATCATAGGTTCATTGAGAGAGATGCATTCGAATTGGTCGGCTAGAGGTGTCCCAATCTTGATGATGTAACGGTTCTGAACTTGGACGAATCTGCACTTCTTTCTGCGGGGTTCCATGTGAGTCAGCTCGAGCTGTGATCGGTCAATTTCGACATCCCTGATGATCTCAAAGCCATTTTGTAGCTTGCCGGTGTGATCGAACCATGGCTCGTTGAATTCCATATAGGAGAATTCTTCCCCCTCCTTGACGAAGTAGCTATTTAGAGATAAGCGGTATGGCCCCACGTCAGGCTTTTTGTATGGGAGTTTGGCTTTCTTGAGGTATTCGACCCTTTTCAGTTCAGCTTTATCCTCAGGCGTGAGGATATATCCTAGTCCGTAGAGACCCCGATGGTCCTTTTCTTTAATAAGGGTGGTGGTGCCTTGCAGGTTTCGTCCTAGCCCCAGCCCTAGTATGAATCCCATGTGCCTTAGTATCTTAGTGACTGGCGGAACTTTGTCTGAGGTTTTGGTTAAGTCTATTGAGCAAACTTCGGCTTGGGCGACTATCTGAAACCCGCTGAACAAGGTGGTGTCTTCGTCATGCTGTATCTGTAAGACTGGGATGCCTCCTATGTTGGCTCCCTGAGCTGTTACGAGGTCGCTATAGATGACTGTTACCTCGTTACCAGACTGAAATTTAACACACTGATGTAGGGAAGATGGGACGCCACCTGTTTGATGTAACCAAGGCCGTCCTAAGAGCAAAGTGAATGTGGAGGGTATGTCTACGACCTGAAATTCTGCTTGTAAGGTTGTAGTTCCACATGTGAGGGGGAGTGTGACAGTACCCAGGACGGAGCGGGTGGTGGAGTCATATCCTTTGACTGTATGCTTGGATAGTTTAAGATCGGTGGCTTTTACTCCTACAACGTCCATCATTCTAGAGGGCAAGATATTCACAGCTGATCCGTTGTCAACAAATACTCGCGGAACCATTTTCCCGTTAGCTTCTATCGTGATGTGTAATGGCTCATTATGGTCTGCGCCGAACGCCGGTATATCTAATTCTGAGAATGTGATGATGTTTCTGAAATGTATGTTACTGTGAGTACCCCAATCCGTACTCGCTCTTTTTGTGCCTTTTAAATAACACAAATTCTAGAGAGAAACGCGTTTCTCCGTAATTTACGGAGAAACGGGTTTTTTCCATTGCTCCGTCGCTCCCTATGTTTCTTTACGTCTTAGACAGACCCAAAACAACGGACACAACGCTCACTCTCTCTAATCTCTCTCTAGACGGAATTCCGACTTCTCTCTCTAATCGTCTTCCTCTTCTCCGATCTCCTCCGTCTAAAACCCCTTGGCCGGCGACGAGCTCCTTCAATCCTTCCTCACCATTTCTCCCTCATCCCTACACCAATCCAACCCTCATCCAACCCTCTCTAATCGCCTCTTCCCAGTTCTAATCGCAAACAACGACCTAGCCCACTCCCTCCAATCGATTCAACAACAATTCCGCCGGGAAATTCAAGCTGTCGGAAGAATTTTGGTGACGGGAGACACCAGATTGCATTAATACTCTGGTAATCACCGGTTGATTGAGCTCTTGTTTCCATTAATTCTAAATTTCTGGTTATGTTGGGTGAATATCTCCGTTTTTGTTGTCTCTGGATATCATCTTTTGTGTTTCTGGATATCATCTTCTGTGTTTCTGGATATGAATTTTATGTTGGGTGAATATCTCTGTTTTTGTTGTCTCTGGATATCATCTTTTGTGTTTCTGGATATCATCTTTTGTGTTTCTGGATATGAATTATAAAGTTTCTGGATATTAATTAAAAAGATTTTGGGTTCTGGATATTAATTATAAAGCTTCTGGATATCATTTTGTAAGTTTCTGGATATCCAGAACCTTTTGAAAGGATATCCAGAAATTTATTTAATGTTTCTGGATATCATTCTGTAGGTTTCTGGATATCATTTTGTAGGTTTCTGGATATCATTTTGTAATTTCTGGATATCATTTTGTAATTTCTGGATATCATTTTGTTAGTTTCTGGATATCATTTTGTAAGTTTCTGGATATCCAGAACCTTTTGAAACTGATATCCAGAACATTTGAAAAAACACGTTTCTCCATAACTTATGGAGAAACGCGTTTCTCAGCAGACCTACTCTTTAAATAATAGAAGTGCACTAGAGACGCGTCGGAGATATTAAAATTCTGGCAAAGGAAGGGTTCATAGAGTATTTAAACCTCGTGGGTCCGGACTTATTTTATAAAACCATTTTTATGCAATAAAACCTTCCCAGAGCCTATGTTAGTCGCACGACTAACTAAGGCAAATCAAGGCGGTTAGGCCATCTCAGTCGTGCGACGAGATTGGACCCTAAAACCCTAATATAAATACTGCACATCAGCTTGCAGTCGAGGGAGGATCTTTTTCACGCCCAATTTCCAGAGCCTTGAGACTGGGAACTTTTCTTTACGATCAAAACACCTTTTTTATATTACTTAAAGCCAGAAACATCCTCTAATCCACACAAAAACAACCATTAAAATAATCGTTTCCGTTGAGAATTAACCTTAAACTTAACGTTTAAGATTCAAGCAATTCATCCTTCGGATCCACGGAGTTGTGTGCGTTTTCTGAAGGGTTTTAACATCTTTTTGGTGTTAGAATCTCGGCTACAAGGGTAACGATCCTTAAGCCTCAATTATTTGTCCGTTCTATATTAATACTATTTATTATTCTTCGTTTCGTATTACTCGTTTGATTATTTCATGTCTTAATATGTTTTAATCAACTATATTATGCTAGAATAGGTCGTTTAATCTTATACTTACGTTTTATATTGCAATCCAATGTTTTAAAATTAAAATCATCGAATTTGCAAGCTTTCTGGAAAAATACTGATGAACTGGTGATAAGCCCTTTGTAGTCGCACGACTAACTTGGGCGTAGGCCAAGTTCAGTCGTGCGACTAGTTATGGCCAGATTTGGTGTTCTTCAGTTTCTATAATCTCCTTTCTGCAGTTTATTTCCGTTCCATATTTCTATCCAGTTTCTGGGTAATTTCTGTATTTCCGTTTATTATGCGTTTTGGTATTTTATTTTAATGGATGTATTTGGGATCGCGGCCTCCCGTTTAAAGGGCATCGCACTATGTAAAAGATTATTTTTAATTATTTAATGCAAAACATTATTTTAATGTGTCAGATTATTGCTCACACACACACAAGGATATTATTTGCTTTGAGAGACTCTTAAGAGGCAATTTGGGTGATACTTAAATTCTTCCCGAATTGTAACTTGACCCCGGACCTGACAATCTCATTTTATTTGGTTTTTTCAATGTTTTTCCTTAAAAACGGGGTGGCAACTCTAAATCCGATTTTTTCCATTTAATATGCGTCCGTCCCATTCTTAAAACTTAAATCTCAATTTTCCAAACTCCCCATGCGGTTTGTGCATGCGGACGGGCGTATGTTTAGTGGCGACTCTGCTGGGGACACATAAAATTATGTTTTTATAAAACTAATTTTTAAAGCGGGGTCAGACTCTCGTATTTTCCAATTCTTTGTCCTTGTTATGTTGTGCACGATAATTCACATATTAACGTATGTCTTGCATTAGTTTTTTTTTATTTTTTGTAAACATTTATTTCCTGCTGTAATTATGCAATATTGAAGATTCAAAGCGGTGCGAAGAGCGCAGCAAGAAGGCTGCTGAAAATCTGTCCAGAGGACAGAGCCAGTCGTGCGACTACTCTGGTCCCCCTGGACCTCTATTTTGGGCTTTGGGCTTTTAAGGCCCATTTGATCTTGGACTGTGATGATGTTTGGACTGTTACTTAATCTTTGGACTGTTTTAAAATTGTTTTGCTATCCCGTGGCATTTTGAGAATTGTTGTATTATACTTTATAAACCTTTTTCAAAACAAAATTAATTGGACTTTAATAAAAATTTCTTTTTTAAAAATAAAGGAAGATAGACAAACCGCACACTACTTACACTAGTTCTAGCTCCCTATTGGGGATGACGGAGGGCATCGCGTGTGGTGATCTATTTCGCCTATTGCTTGAGCGCCCAAAGTCTCCCATTCACCCTAGATGCACCCCTAGGCGGAATCACACTTTCAACCCACCCATGGTTGGTTTTTAAGAATGTTTTCTAAAATGGGTTAAACTTATTTTCAAAACCATTGTCAAGACTTATACTACCTTAGACGAGACTTTCCCTAAATGGACATGTCGCCATCTCGACATGATTTCACGCGGAGCCATGTCGAATCCTCGACGTGACTTCACGAGAGGTCATGGCAAAATGTCAACGTGTACCGAAGAGGGGTCATGCCGAAATTTTTCTTGAATTTTCAATAAAATCAAGCCGGCATACTGCCGGAATTTTATTAGAAAATGACCTCTCTCTTGAATCCATTGAGTCTCCTATAGGCGTAATATGAGCCATGACACAGTTTTGAACATACGTTCGATTCATTTAAGAGAACCATTCTTTTAGGTCCCCTAGTTCTAGGATAGAATGCAAAAAAAAAAAAAAAAAAAAGGATTTCCCCCTTTTCCAACCATTGCTAGGACTAATAATACACTGTTTTCTACTTGAACATAAACAAGACATGTGCACGAATCTGTCCACCTTTATCCTACACCCTCTCCCTTATACAACTTCCCTTTCAATCCCTGCAGTCAAGACGGGTTGGGTGCGCGATTCCTCCGGTCGACTAGTTTCCGCTACAGAAAAAGAAGAAATGCCTGGGGCTGATAACATTTTTGGGGCTGCCACCAACACTCATCCCACCTATCAAGAGTGGACTCTAGAGGGGATGCAAGCCAAATTAGAGTGCGCCCGAGCCGAAATGCAAAGAAGCAAGGTTAGAGAAGAAGAATACTTTTCCCGGCTTGCACTACTAGAAACAGGCCTTTTACCGACGGAAATTTCCGTCGGTAATTCCACATTTCCGACGTTAAATGGATATTACCGACGGAATTCGTCCGTCGGGTTCCGTCGGAAATAATTGGTTGATAATACCGACGGACTAATTCCGCCGGAAATATCGGCGGATTGTCCGCCGAAAAATCTGAAATTCCGCTGGGAACCGTCCGTCGGAAATGAGTAACGCCGGCCGGTTAACCGGAGCAATTGCCGGAGGTTACCGATGGAAATATCCGTCGGTAAATAAAACCCATTACCGACGGTTATAACCGTCGGAATCCATAAAATTTACCGACGGTTATAACCGTCGGAATCCATAAAATTTACCGTCGGATATATCCGTCGGAAATCTAAACCATAAACCGACGGATATATCCGTCGGTAATGAGTTTTATTTTTTTAATTTTTATTATTTTCCGACGGATATTTCCGCCGAAAATTAGTATTATTTATTTTTTTTTATTAATTTACCGACGAAAATTTTCGTCGGTAATCTGGCCAGATTTTTTTAAAAAAAATCTGTTTTATTATTAAACCACCAGTAAACCTGTCAAACCTGTTTTAAACAAATCCCAACAACAAACAAACTACAAACAAAGGGAAAAAGGGTAATGGGAAAGGGATAAACCTGTCAAACCTGTTTTAAACAAATCCCATTATAAAAGAAACACAAACAAACTACAAACAAAGGGAAAAGGGGTAATGGGAAAGGGATAAGGGGTAATGGGAAAGGGAAAAGGGAAAAGGGGAAGGGGAAAGGGGAAAAGGGGAAAAGGAAATTGTTTCGCTTGGGGAAAAGGGAAGGGAAAGGGAAAGGGAAACAAAATATATTTGTTTACATTACATGCCAGCCAAATAAAATGAATGTCAATCAACCACGACCCCGACCACGAGCGCTGCCGCTACCGCTACCGCTACCACCGCCACTACCACCGCCACTTCGCCTAAGGTATTGACCAACTGACTCATCAGAAGCGTTACCGCTATTACGTGGCTGTGGCTGTGGCTGTGATTGCAAATTCATGGTAGCCAAGTATTGTTGCATGCGCTGCTCAAGCTGTTGCTCCACTAGCCTCTGCACCTGGGCTGAAACCTGGGTCTGCATCTGGGTCTGCACATGGGCCTCCACCTGCGCCTCCACCCGCGCATCCACCTGGGCCTGCACCTGGCTCTGGATCAGCTCCACTCGCCTCTCAACCTCTCTGTTGACCCGATCATCAAACGCTTCTTGATCCACATGATGACTGCCGCCGGAGGAAGAAGATGAAAAGTATTGCGTAGTAGGGCTGCGGAATGGCATGTTAAAATACCCCGCACCATGTCCTCCGAATCCAGGCAAGCGGTCTCCCTTTGGTTGCTTGTCTCGGAGGACAATGGCCGCCCAAAGCTTTTCACGAAAGGCGGGCCGCTCGGTGCTCTCAGGAGCCAAACTTCCTTCTTCAATAGCCTCCTCACGAGCCCGCCTATCATACTCTTCCTGAAAAAAAAATACATTATACACTATGGTAGAAAATAATATTTATTTAACTAAATAATTTATAATTTACTAATAGAAAATATATAATTTACTAATAGAAAATACTATTAACACTTACATAAAGGGTCTGGTAATAAGGGTTGACCCATTGTGGCCCTGAGCCATCAGCAGCCTCCGTAGTATGTGTAGCCAGAAACACAGCAGCACCATCAGCCTCATCATCTCCGTGTTTCAAACGCTTAACATATAAAAAAATTAAAACTTTAAAAAGCCTATCAAATAATAACAATATATGAATCAAATAGAGTATTGCTTAATTTACAAACGGATAATAAATGAAGTTTACCATTCTGGACCAACTCTCGCTGAAGTTAATTGATCCTCCAGTGTGCACACTCCCCCGCCCCTCTTGTGAGTTCCTATTCTTCTTTGCAATTTCTGAACTTTTTTGAAATTTCTCACTGTTCCAATAGGCTTCCCACTGCTCCCACGCACTAGTGGAGAAATTAGCTGGAGGCAAACCATCATTCAGCCACTTTCTTTTCATGTCGTACACTTTCCCAGCGTACCGCTTAGCAACCAATTTCTTGAAAGCCGCCTCGATTTGAACGTCGGTACACCCAGGGCATGAATATATGTGCTACAAAAATAGTAAAAGTAGTTAAATAAACAAGGGAATAGTTTACAAACTTTACAAAGGAAAGAGAATTAAGTAATTTTACCCGAAACTGGCTATACCAGATAGCGTACACCTCTTTTGATATTGACTTCGGGGTGGGATAAAATTCCTCAAAATTATACCCGCTGAATAAATCCCCAAACCATCTAGCGGGATCTTGACAACCACCATGTATAAACCTATAAGATATTAATTGAAAAACAATATATCAATATATATACAAATAAAAAGACAATAATAAAATGTAAACATTATATATATGACATTTACAATTAAATAATACTTACTGGCCACTGGGAGAGATAGATATTTCCATTTTTCCATCCTCATTAATAATTGCGTCCAAGTGAACCCGTCCGGATGGTTCACTAACTGGAACACTAGAGCTTACATTACCTTGACTGCTCAAATCATCATCACTACGTCTGAACCGCACGTAGAGCCCCTCCCTCCAGTCCTTGGAGAAACAAGACGATGGACAAAACCCGCAACCTTGCCTCTCTTTGAACGATTGCCACCTCGACCCGACATATCTAAACTAGTATATTATATATACAAATAAAAACAATATATCAATATATATAAAAATAAAAAGACACTTCATTTAGGTTTATTGATATAAAAGACGAACCCTAATTCACACCGGCTTCTGGAACATCAGAATTTTCAACACAAATTGGTCTCGGTAGTCGGTTTAGGTGGATGTGAATAATTTTAAATATTAATATTTAATTCTTTGTTGTTAAGTATATCATTATCTAGGGTGAAAGGACAATTCATGTCCATTAGGTTTAGAATTGGGGTCGGCTTCTATCCCATCCCGAAATACACGTATGAATTGCAAATATCACTCTGTCTACTTGCTTTATAATCGAAAATCAAGCAATTTTATTAGACAATAATGATATTTACAAATCATATAATCGTGCATAATTTTTATTCATTACCATAACATGCATAATTTTGATCAATAAACAAGATGAGAGTCGTTATCATCCACAACAATCAAAATCCTATCTCAGCTTAGACCAAGAAAGACAGAGCAAACAAGTTCTCGACTGTTTGAGCAAAGGATTTTCTGTTTAATATAGGTTTTTCGGTTTCCATGTCCTCCTCTCTAAGGATCTCAAACATCACAGCCATGTTCTTGTGAGTGCCTGTTTTACTCTTCACTGGTGGTATACGGTCACAAGTAAAAACAAGGTAACAGTATAACACCAGTGAAGAGAAAACAGAGCTTCCCTCCAATTTTTTCAATCTCCACCTTCCATTTACCCAAGATCCTGATTGCGGAATCTTCCTCATGAGCTTGAAAGCTGGCGGTGTTGCCCTCAATCTCACGGTTGCTTTGCATGTTTTGCGAAGCAACCATGAGATTGAGAGCAACACCGCCAGCTTTCATGCTCATGAGGAAGATTCTGCAATCGAGATCTTGGGTAAATGGAAGGTGGAGATTAAAAAATTGGAGGAAAGTTCTGTTTTCTCTTCACCGGTGGTATCTTGTTACCTTGTTTTTACTTGTGACCGTATACCACCAAGAGAAACAGGACATTGACAAGAACATGGCCGTGATGTTTCAGATCCTTAGAGAGAAGAGGACAATGAAACTGGAAAACTCTTATTAAACGTAAAAATCATTTGCTCAAACAATGGATAACTTATTTGCTCTATCTTTGATCAAAGATGGACGAATTTTGATAGTGTGTGTGAGAAAGGCTCTCATCTTATTTATATATATACATATATGTATATTTTTATTTTTATTTTTATTTTTTATTTTTATTTTTTTTATTATTATATTTTTTATTATTATTATTATTATTATTATTTATTATTATTATTATTATTATTATTATTATTATTATTATTATTTATTTATTTTATTTATCTATTTATTTTGTTTTTTTTATTTTTTATTTTTATTTTTATTTTATTTTTTATTATTATATTTATTATTATTATTTTTATTATTATTTATTATTATTATTATTATTTTATTATTATTTATTTTATTTTTTATTTATTTTGTTTTTTTTATTTTTATTTTTTATTTATTTTATTTATTTATTATTTCATTTTTAGACATTCACCTCACCGTCCCAATATGAATATCCAAAACCATTTAAAATTTGCTCTCCAAGAGTAAATTTGGAACTTTTTTGGACATTCATTTTGGGACGGAGGGGGTATCATTAAGGGAGAGATCTGTGATGCTAATTAAGAACAAATTATCCATAGAAAACACGAAGCCAAACCTAAAAAGAAAGTAAGGACAAATTATAGACCGAGCTACGAGTTATCCTTCACAAAAGGAAAGATTTTAACAGCTAAACAAAACTCACCCACAAAATCAGCAAGTCTCGGTAGGCAAAAACTATCACATTCAAGATTTCGAGAGAAACTACATTAAACATCAATACAAAATCCCTTAATCCCAGCTCAAAATTGAAGTAAACCCCTTTTAATCCAGTCTAAATTAAGTCAATTTGATGCAAATCGCAATTAAAATGACAACATAAGCTTAAAAATCAAGTAAAAACATAACTAATAATGATCAAGTTCAATGAAATATTCTTTTACCCATTCAACCATTTTCCAAAGCTGGTTTAATATACTTACTCCCTCTCCCTAAAATGAGTGTCCTTATTTTACTAATAAAGTTACCAAATTGCTCATATGTGCATTTGTATCCTATAATGTAGACATTAATGGTATATTATGTACATATGCTACTAAAATGGCTTAACTTTCTTAATTTCCTTGAAAACTAGAAAATGGCACTCATTTGGGGGATATAGAGTATACTAATTATACACAGTTAATTAATTTTACATACACAGTTAATTATTTTACTAATAAAGTTACCAAATATACTTTCTTAATTTTTTTCAACAATTATACATACACAGTTACCAAATATACTTTCTTAATTTTTTTCAACAATTATACATACACAGTTAAGTAATTTTTTTCAAAATTAGGCAAAGATTTGTAATCAATACTTGAGAGAGAGAAATCCAGTGAGAGAGAGAGAGAAAGAGAGCTTACCGGCGATGGAGACAACGACGGCGAACGGCGGGCTCGGCGGCAACGGCAGAGACTAGGGCGACTGCGAGAGAGAGAGAGAGAGAGAAAGCGAGTGAGAGAGAGAAATCGAGTGAGAGAGAGAGAAAGGGATTGAGAGAGAGAAAGAGAGCTTACCGGCCGGCGACGGAGACGGCAACGGCGAACGGCTTCCACGGCGGAGACGGCGTTTGTTCGCGAATTACTGATGAGAGAGAGAGAGAGTGAGAGGGAGAAATCGAGTGAGAGAGGAATTAAGCGATTGAGAAGAAACTTACCGAAGACGACGACGGCAACGGCGAGGCGCTAGGGTTCCGTTCGCGATCTGAGAGAGAGAGGAGAGGGCGTACGTAAAATGAAGGCGTAATTAAGAAATGGGATCTTTTTCATTATATATAGGGCGTCTTTACCGACGGACTTGGCCGTCGGTAATATCGACGGACAGTGTCCGTCGGTAATACCAAGGAATTACCGACGGACATTTTTAAATTACCGACGGACTACACGAAATTTTAAAAAAAAAAATTCCCGGTAAAATGAAATTAATTTCCGTCGGTATCCGTTTGTTTTCCGTCGGTATTACCGACGGACTGGGTCCGTCGGTAAATGTCCGTCGGTAAATACCCTGTTTCTAGTAGTGTTGTGGCAGAAAAGAAGAAGCAAGGCGTTCTGATCGTGCGACATGATGATGGAACTCTTGAGGAAGTTATTGAACCTGTCATTTCAGAGAACGTCACTATTCTTGCTCTCCCCCGTACAACCCGTTCCCCAAGTGCCACAAGTCATTTTCAGTTGGGTGGTCAGACCAGTGGTAATCAGTTGGCATCATAGTTTGACATTGCAGCTTCTTCAAGCCAGTTTGGGCCGCAGCCCGGCTTTCAGATGATGGGTCCGCTGTCTCCGCAAAGACCCTTGTTTTCTTCTCCTCAATCACAGTCATTCCCTATGCCGCAGTTGCAGCAGTTTTCCACGCCGCTTTCTCAACCACAGATTGGCTCTACCTATCATTATCCCGGGGACCAGTTTATCCAAATGTTTTTCTTACTCGTCAGAATCAATGTTCTCCTTCTTCGCCACCTCAGGATATATTCGGAAATTACGCCATCACAGCTCCTACAGTTAACCCACCAACAGTTGAATCCCCCATGATGACAGTTTTGATAGAACAAATGAAGGTGGTGCGAGAACAGATAAATGAGCTTGTCTCAAGGAACCGTACGAGTGGTCCTCCCCACCCCAGTCACATCCAGACACATCGCCCACAGTGTCAGTTTAACGATATCGGCATGAGTACTGAAGAAGTTTTCGACGGCTTGTTGCACATGGGATTGATAAAACCAATGAAGAACTGCATCACTCCGTCCGATGCTAACCTGACAAAACACTGTCGCTTCCATCAGAACTATGGCCATGTCACCAATGAGTGCCACGCGTTGAAAAAGAGGATCCAAAATTTGGTGGACACGGGCAGAATTGTTAAGACTCCTCGCCCCAACGCTGTTAGCAACCCTCTACTGCAAAATTTGGGACAAGGAAGGGCAGAGTTCCAATCACGTTCGCGGCACAAGTTCGACGACATTGGTATGACTACCGAAGAAGCCTTCTATGAGCTAATGAGCAAGGGATTAATCACGCCTATCGCTCACTACACCCCTCGACCAGATGCCGATATGAGCCAGTACTGCCACTTTCATCAAGGCCCCGGACACACTACCAACAGCTGCTTTACCCTGAAGAGAATTATCCAAAGGTTGGTAGATCAAGGAAAGTTTATGCCTGCTCAAAAGCCCAACATTATCAACAATCTTCTTTCGGATAACATCGTCAACCTGATGGACCTCTAATATGTTGGATCCTTCATTCCCAGCCGTGTCTGTCGTGTCGCTTATTTTCCAGTTTCGGTCCATTACAAACTTTAGCTTTAATGTCAGTCTATTGCCGGCCGTGTCTGTCAAACAACTTTAATAAAATAAGTCTTTCTTTCTATTCTCTCCAGATGCGAGGCATATTGCACTCCTCGAGAATGATTTTATCTGCTCTTATCGTCCGATTGCTCATCTCACTGTTCAAATATCACCGCTTATATCCACAATTGTTTCCTAACTAAAATTGAACAGGTAATCTCAAAATGACAAACGTTTCAAAGGCTGTTGCCGCCCGCTGTCAAAAGACAAGACGTTCGCTCGACATGAAGTTAATCTGGGGGCTCGCCGTTTCCCCAATCTCGCACCTCCTTGGCTTCTCCGTTAGTTTGACACACTTTCTTGAATATGCTCACGTTCCTTTCTTTGGTCTATACACATTCTTCTCTCGCAATCGCTTAGTCGGTAAACGGACTCGCATTTCCTCCACGCACCCTCTAACGCACGAGGACGTCATCCGGTGGTGGTCGTAGTGGAAGCCTCACACCCCAAACACCTTTACTCCTTTCTTCTCTCCCAAAATAGCCAATGCAAAGGGCCTGCTCCGCTCAATTCACGTCAAACGGAGGATGACTATCTTCGACAGTCGAGCTTGACAGACGACAAGATAAAAGGTATAGCAGACGTCCCACACCGGGGGCTGTCACATCATAACGCTTTACACTGGAGGCTATCACGACGCCATACGCCGGAGGCTACCGCCGCTCCATCGCTTACAAAAAAAAAAAAAAAGGAGCGAATACAACAAAGACATGGAGGACGTTCTCTCCCAACAAGCGATAAAGCCTTTGCGTTGGCCCCGTGCCATCCCTTTACCCTTCTCGCCTCCTCCCCTTCTAATTAGGCCGAACTACGGCGACCTGAGCTCCTTATTCAAGGAGAACGTAGGCAACCACTTCTGGTTCGGTTGAAAATCCCAAATTCAATCCAAAACCCCCTAGCCCAGCATCGGTCACCGCCACGTGGTGTTTTCATATCTCACCCTAGTCCTTCGCGTTTCTCGGTGCCTAAAAAGATATGCATTTCCTTCTTGAATCTTCGTTTTCCTACGCGAGCATATTACATACTCTCTCCAAGATGGGAACTCGTCCTATTCTTGCAAGACATTCATTTCTTCAATTCTTCAAACACCGTCCGTGAAAGTTCCACTGGGACTTCACATCTGTGTCCTCCAACTGACACTCCGCTAAAAGCAAGGAGGCGTACGCCAGGGACTCCTCCCTTGACTCGCGCAAAAGAAAGAAAAATAGAAGGGGGCTACCATCCGGTAGTCATCACTCCTCCGATCAAAAGTCGACTTCGTCTTTTCCTTTTCTTTCCTATTTTTCTTTATTTCCACATAAGGGAATGCGGCGAAGCAGCAAGTAACAGCGGGGCATCATCACCTCCCACTCTTCTCGGCAGGAACGTTTGCCATTCCGCGATTATCTGTTCACTTAATAACCAGTTTTTGACAAAATCCAATAGTGAGGTTCCGTTTCTTGAGCAATCTAGTGATAAAATCCGATAAAGTCAATTTTCGAGTGTCTCGGCAAGTCTTCTTCTCTACATCTTTAGGAAGAGCCAAACACTCATCTCTGTCATGTAGGGGCTCCCTCCGCTTATGTGTCTCTCAAAGAGTCAAAACACAAAGAGTCCCCTCGTCTCAAAACCACCCCTATGGTGTATGCCATGTCTCTTGCCTGTCCTCAGTCGATTGAAGGATCCGACATTCGTTACCTCACAGGTCTCTTAGAAGTGGGAATTATGATGGGCAAAATCCGGAATGCTATCGCCATGGAGATGGATGAAAGTTTGTGGAACCTGTTTGGGGCAGCTGATTTACCCATAGGGGGTGAGCCGTTGTTGGTCCTGACAGAGGACGTAGGATCATCGGATGGTACTGCAATTCGGGATCCTCTAGACATGATGGAGTTTGGGTCAGAAAATTGCACAGGGGCTCCCTCCGCTTATGTTTACGTGTTTCTCAAGGAGCCAAAACACAAAAGGTATTTTGTTCTTAAAACACCCCTGCGGTGTCCGTTATTACTTCTGTCTGTCAAGCCCACAATCGACATCCGTTACCTCACAGACCTCTTGGGAGCGGGAATTACGGGCTCAACACCGATATCAGGCCAAGAAGTTATCATTTGGGCCTACTCTGCAACTGCTCTCCATAGAAAGATAAGGGGTCGTCCACAGATAAAAACAGAAGCAGCCCAGGCTATTCTCACGCCCGTCTTGACTTGCAAAATACGATTCCAGTTATCCTGCAGACCGATTTTATTCCCGGTTTCAGTTATCCAGTGAGTTGTTGTTATCCCCACTCTTCTGGTTGATTTTATCCCCATCACCATCTCCTTTCGAGCTGATACAGATAGCCTCCATTTTTTTATATCCAAGGGAGAGGAGCCACCAAACCCCGTTTTCAGAAACACCTTCCAAAACACTACTCCAGTACATACTCAAACCATCCCGACCACAAAAATTGCCAATCCATCAAACTTTCCAGCCCAAAAGACAGGCTCGTGAACATAATTTTAAGAAATTCACAAGTTAACAAAGCAAGTCCATTTTCCAAAAAATGCAAAGAATGAACTTTCCCAAATGCCACGGGATACAGATAAATTTCAAATTCAAAACAGGCGTTACTCATCACAGTCGTCTTCATGTTCCTAAGACAGTTCCCTGCAGTCAGCTTTATTTATTGATGGTCTTCTTCCCGGATTACCGGGGGACAATTTCCTGGATTGTTGAGGGTCTTCTTCCTGGATTACCGAGGGACGATTTCCCGGATTATTGATGGTCTTCTTCCCGGATTACCGAGGGATGATTTCCTGGATTGTTGAGGGTCTTCTTCCCGGATTACCGAGGGGCGATTTCCCAGATTATTGATGGTCTTCTTCCCGGATTACCGAGGGACGATTTCCTGGATTGTTGAGGGTCTTCTTCCCGGATGACCGAGGGGCGATTTCCCGGATTATTGATGGTCTTCTTCCCGGATTACCGAGGGACGATTTCCTGGATTGTTGAGGGTCTTCTTCCCGGATGACCAAGGGGAGATTTCCCAGATTATTGATGGTCTTCTTCCCGGATTATCGAGGGACGATTTCCTGGATTGTTGAGGGTCTTCTTCCCGGATTACTGAGGGGCGATTTCCCAGATTATTGATGGTCTTCTTCCCGGATTACCGAGGGGATTGTTGAGGGTCTTCTTCCCGGATTACCGAGGGGCGATTTCCCAAATTATTGAGGGTTTTTTTTTCGGATTACTGGGGGGCGATTTCCCGGATTTGTCGAGGGCTTGTCCCAGATTTCAGAGGGTCTGCCCGGATTCAATAAATGTTCATTCCAAATGCCTGCAGGTAAGCACAGCTCAGGTATGGAGCCTTCCATCTTTCTTACAAATTTCAAAATTCCGCTTTTACTTCAAGTCAATTTTACTCTTGCTTATCCCCTTTTCCCCGTTCTTTTCCGAACTACGATTTTGCTTGATTCCCATGCACGAGATACGTAGGAATCCTTTCACAATAAGGTCCAGCCATTTGACCATTTAGGTCTCGTTTTCCATCCACCGCTCGTAAGGATTGGGATTCTCATTTTTTACTAACAACCTCACTTCTTACCAAAAGTGACGTTGCCAGGGGGCTACTGTGAGTACCCCAATCCGTACTCTCTCTTTTTGTGCCTTTTAAATAATAGAAGTGCCCTAGAGACGCGTCAGAGATATTAAAATTCTGGCAAAGGAAGGGTTCACAGAGTATTTAAACCTCGTGGGTCCGTACTTATTTTATAAAACCATTTTTATGCAATAAAACCTTCCCAGAGCCTATGTTAGTCGCACGACTAACTAAGGTAAATCAAGGCGGTTAGGCCATCTCAGTCGTGCGACGAGATTGGACCCTAAAACCCTAATATAAATACTGCACATCAACTTGCAGTCGAGGGAGGATCTTTTTCACGCCCAATTTCCAGAGCCTTGAGACTGGGAACTTTTCTTTACGATCAAAACACCGTTTTTATATTACTTAAAGCCAGAAACATCCTCTAATCCATACAAAAAAAACCATTAAAACAATCGTTTCCGTTGAGAATTAACCTTAAACTTAACGTTTAAGATTCAAGCAATTCATCCTTCGGATCCACGGAGTTGTGTGCATTTTCTGAAGGGTTTTAACATCTTTTTGGTGTTAGAATCTTGGCTACAAGGGTAACGATCCTTAAGCCTCAATTATTTGTCCGTTCTATATTAATACTATTTATTATTCTTCGTTTCGTATTACTTGTTTGATTATTTCATGTCTTAATATGTTTTAATCAACTATATTATGCTAGAATAGGTCATTTAATCTTATACTTACGTTTTATATTGCAATCCAATGTTTTAAAATTAAATCATCGAATTTGCAAGCTTTCTGGAAAAATACTGATGAACTGGTGATAAGCCCTTTGTAGTCGCACGACTAACTTGGGCGTAGGCCAAGTTCAGTCGTGCGACTAGTTATGGCCAGATTTGGTGTTCTTCAGTTTTTGTAATCTCCTTTCTGCAGTTTATTTCCGTTCCATGTTTCTATCCAGTTTCTGGGTAATTTCTGTATTTCCGTTTATTATGCGTTTTGGTATTTTATTTTAATGGATGTATTTGGGATCGCTGCCTCCCATTTAAAGGGCATCGCACTATGTAAAAGATTATTTTTAATTATTTAATGCAAAACATTATTTTAATGTGTCTGATTATTGCTCACACACACACACAAGGATATTATTTGCTTTGAGAGACTCTTAAGAGGCAATTCGGGTGATACTTAAATTCTTCCCGAATTGTAACTTGACCTTTGGACCTGACAATCTCATTTTAATTGGTTTTTTCAATGTTTTTCCTTAAAAACGGAGTGGCGACTCTAAATCCGATTTTTTCCATTTAATATGCGTCCGTCCCATTCTTAAAACTTAAATCTCAATTTTCCAAACTCCCCATGCGGTTTGCGCATGCGGACGGGCGTATGTTCAGTTACCAATCATGTGAGTAACATTCTCGGGTGCTGTGTCTGCAGGTACCATGGTGGCGGCTAAGCTTAGTTCTAATATTGTACGATGTGCCAAGGAAGATGTGAGCAAAGACCAGAGAGAGATATTGGCATGGGTGCTCTTGTGCTGTGTCAATATGGGATCCTCTTTTTCCCCTTCCACTGGTTGAGGTGTCTTTCCAAAGACCTTTTTAGCACCTTCAACATCTGGCTAGAAGTTTTTCTTACTCCTGGGGTCAGTTTTATACATTTGTCCGGATCTGGTGAGCAAGTTAACCCCTTGTGATGATTCTTCCAAACTGCTAATTTCTTTGCGGATGTCCTCGAGAGTCAGTATATGAGTGTCAACAGAGTTATCACCTAATGCGCTCACTTCTTTGGACAATTCATCGAAGGACAACATGTAGCAAGAAAATTCTTTATTCATTCCAATGGTAGGTTTACAAACTTCTTTTGCCTCACAGTTCGCCACAATATGGTTGATCGGATCAGTGAGTGATTCTACTTCTACGATCTCACTAGCTAGAATCCTATCCATTTCCCTATTGAAAATTGCAAGCTGGGCTGCAATTTTAAGGGAGTGACATACTTTGTTGGTGTGATCGAAACGGTTGTGTTGGGTGCAATACTTTGACTTGTCAGTAGTAGCCGGCGATGCCAGGCTTTTCAACTGTCGGAGTGCTCTGTTCATCTGTATCTTGCACATAGTGATTCCAATTCTGTCCAAGGCATCAATGAGTTCGGGAAAAGAGACCTGTCCTCCTTTGATCTGTATCAGGACAGCATTCCTAGCTAGTGCCCTCCTAGGGTCTTCGAGCACACCATTTCAGACGAGTTCTACTAGCTCCTCCTTGAATGTGAGGCATCTTTTAATACTATGGCCGTACCCTTGGTGATAAAGACAATATGCGAGAGGATTAATGATAATTTTCCTGGCCGGGATGATGGGTCTCCTTAATATGCATCTGGCCACAAGGTCTCGAAAAAGGTTTTCCATGGATATGTGCATTTCCTCGAACGCTGCTCCGAGCTGTGTAACATTGATTGCTACTTCTTCTAGTTCCACTATACAGACGTTATTAGCTAGAGTGTGCATAGGATTCTCCAAGAGTCCGTCTCGGATGAGCTTTTGCACGGATTTCTTCAAGATAAAACATTCCTCTGTGTTATGGCCCGCGCATCGATGATAATGGAAAAATTTGGATAAGTTGGTTCCTGGTTGAGGTGAGTAGCCTTCCAATGGTGTTAGCAAACCTTTGGATCTAAGGAATTTGAATACAAAGCTCATCGTGAGGCCAAGCCGGGTCACGGCATCCCCAAGCTCCAGTATCCCTATGTCTCCACTAGCTACCATGTGCACTGAGTTATTTGGAAGAGGGTTGCCGACCGTGTTGGGACCCTTGGGCTTCTCAATCATTTCTTCATTTATCAAGTTTTGTATGTGTTGGGTTTTATGGGTCCATGTGCAGCGGAATTAAGCATCAAATTAACACAAAACCCAAAGCCCTAAGATCCGTTCTATACGATTTAATTGAATTCCTATGAGATAGAATTTACCAACCTTAATTGCTTTCCGGTCTTGAGCTATCGAACAATTTATTGGTGTGATTTTGAATCACAATCTTCAATCTTCAAGAACCTTTCAATCTTCAGATTGGAACTCTAGGCCTTGATCGTCAAACGAGCGAAGACCCTCTATTGTTGTATCCACACGTAAGAATGAACCAAGAACAGTTCTTGTGAATTGCTAGATTCTTAAATCTATGGAAGAAATATTGAGAAACCTTTTGGTGATTTTCTCTCTTGAAAATTCGGCTCAATTTCGGCTGTTTACAGACTCATATTTATACTACTTTAGTATTTAGAGTTTGTGCCCTAATCAAATTAGAAAACAAGTGTAAACCGCCTCTGTGGCTAGTTATGTCGCGTGACAAAGGTTGCCATATGGCTAAGTATGTCGCGTGACAAACGTTGCCATATGGCTAGGTATGTCGCGTGACAAACGTTGCCATATGCAGGAACTCTCAATCATTCTTCCTTTGGTTTAACCAATTCATTCTAGTTGTGTGTGACCCAATAGGATTATATTATGTTGGCAATGAGTTCGATCATATCGACTCTCATAAGACATAAGCGGACTCTAGCAAGCCATTATGTCTACCAAAATAATATAACGTAAGAGTTCACGTTTCCAATGGTACACTTCCATTTCTACCTTTGTCTCATGATGTTATATTGAACACAAGTCATGGTCCACGTCAACTTGTATCTGTTCAATGCTTTCTCGATCTTGAGTATAATGATAGTCCAATCATATTGGGGTGTGGCCACACGCTTTCATCATTATCACTCATCGAGGGGCCCAAGCAAAACATCTCTCTTTCGAGGAACAAATTCCATCTTGACTTATCATCCTTCCCATCATGAATCCGATCATGCCAAAGATAGCCTTTATAAATATCGTGTTAAGATATCGTTTGATTAAAATCAAACATGACTTTCATCATATGTAAGGTCATGATAATCTCAGGTCTAGGGACTAAATGAAGTGACCATATGAGATTTAATTATGACATTTGACCATGACATAAATCTCATACGGGTCAAGTCCAGTCACTTGTTCTCTAACAAGTACCCAAAATTTCAATGTGCATTCCTATGCATATAATCATCATATGATTATCCATTGACAATTATACTAATTATTCTCTTAATAATCAGGGACAGAGATTATTATAAAAAATATGCAAACTATATAATAATCAAATAATAAACATAAACGATAAAGATGATACATAACGGTTTTAAGTTAAACATAACTAAAGCCTAGGGCATTACACCAACAGTCTCCCACTTGCACTAGGCTCCATTTATGTATTGAATACTCATGGATCTAACATGACCATCATGCTTCTACCTGTTGTAAGTACCCAAATCTGGCTCATGCCTTCCGGTTAAATTTCCCGACAATTTCGGTAAGTTTCCCGGTAATTCCCCGGACCTTCCTAGTGTTCCGGAAATATTCCGGAACTGTTCCAAAACAATTAAGGGCTGAAGGGGAAGCTTCCTAATTAAGAAACACGTTTTTATTAATTAGGAAATGTTCTAGAATTTGCCACCTTGCATGATTCTAGAAACATGCTGAGTCACAAGGAATAATGCCGCAAGGCTCATTAGCTATTTTTAGACTGCCTATAAATAGAGCCCTCCTCTACCCATTTCATAACAACAACAACAACAAGATCATCAACCACTACACAATACACTACAAGCAAATGCTGCGAAGTTAGGAAGCCAAGAAGGGTGCCAAGAAGCCTCCTCCCTCCTCCTTGAAGATCTAGAAGTTGGTCCTTCCACCTAGCTCCACCCAAAGAAGAAGAGGCTACCATTGGTAACCTCTCACTCCCTAAACTTGCATCCTAATTGCTTTAATTGCTCATTGCATTTTATATATTGTTATTATCTTTGCTTGGGACTTGGCATTCATAGTTAAAGATCATATCTTTATACCCCCTTTTCCCCTTTGCATGCATTAGGCATCCCTTGCCATTAAAGATGTAATCTTTTGAATCAAAGGTGCATCCTTTGCACCTAAAAACCCTATTTTTACATAAAAATGTCACCTTCATGCATCCTTTGCATATAAAAATTCAATCTTTATGATAAAAAGCATCCTTTGCACATGAAATCCTTTTTCAAGCATCCTTTGCATTAAAGATCATATCTTTATCCTAAATTAGCATCCCTTGCTTCTTAAAAATGCAATCTTCATGCATCCTTTGCATATTTAAATTCCAATTTCTTCATAAAAATGCATCCTTTGCATAAAAATCATGTCTTTATGCATCCTTTGCAAATAAAGATCATTTCTTTAAATCAAATGCATCCTTTGCAACCCAAAAATGTCATCTTTTCACTAAAAATGTCATTTTTACATGCATTCCCCCATGTCCCCATTAGCAACCTTGGAACGGACCGGTGTAAAAGATTCTATCTTTACATCGTTTCTTCCATAAAAGGTTTCATAATCTCTTTAGAAAGGGAAAACCTTGAACCCTATATCTCCGATTATCACTTAAGACGAGTATGAAGCATCTATATGAGCTCGACCGTCTTAAAGTGTATGAGCTCGACCGTCTTAAAGTGTAGGATTGATGGGCTAAGGAACCTCCTTTTCTAAAGAACCTCATCTTTGACTATAAAAGGGAGTCATTCTCTCGATCATGCAAAGTCCCGAGGTTAAAAATGCAATGCTCACAAGTCCAAGATGAGGACGGGATCATAATCCCGAATACATAAAATTCCAAGGAATCCCGAGCGACAACCAATAAATAGTTTGTACGTCCGGAAGATAACTTGGGACATTTTCTCCCCTTATTTTCAAACACATGCACACAAGAAAGCACGCAAGCAAGCACGATTAATGAAATCTTGGGAGACTTGCTCTGGCAAGGCACCTTGGGTGAACGACGATCCGTTCTTCCCAAGGGGTAACTTAACCTCCGAACCCATAAAACCTTTTTTTTCAAAGTTTTGAGGTAATCAAAATGGTGTGGCGACTCCGTTTTTCAAATTAAACTGGATGTCTTCAAACTCGCGTGAATTTCCAATACACAAAATTTGGGGCACACATTCATAGTTTGGCGACTCCGCTGGGGAAATCCCAAAGGAGAAAAGCTTTATTTTCAAAACAAAAACCGATACTAGGTATATAGGTGGAAACCATTTAACCTTCCTGTATCGCTCCCTAACCCGGGGCTTGGGATAACCGGTGGTTTAACAATCCCACGTACCAGTATACCTTTTCGAAAAAAAAAAATTTGAAAAAAATAAAAGAAAGCTTTTCCCTTTGAGCGGGTTAGACTCCCGTCGCTGATTTCATTAATCGTTGCTTGCTTTCTTTACCTTGCATTGCATCATTTGCATCTTGGAATCTGTGCATACTTTGAACGGGAAACAACCCGAAAAATAGCAAAGGAGTGGAACCTGGAAAATTGATCCATGCAGTCGTACGGCTCAATCCTCCTTGGATTCTGACCGGGCGACCTCAGTGGAAATTCCACCAGGAAAAATCATGGTTAATCTGGCAGTCCTAGCAGCTTGGGGCTACTCAGCTCCATGACTGACTGGGGCTCCCAGAAAATTTACGTGATTACGTGCTGCATTTTCCCCGTCCCGAAAAGTCATTCCTTTAAAACACATTTATGAAAATCTCTGTTTTAACTCAAAAAGGAACATTTTTAGGAGACCGCACACTACGTGCACCTGATATATCCTGTACACTTTGCACGCACGTCCTTCAAACCCGGAGTGGTTCCAGCTGCAGTCACGGACAGCCTCACGATGCTCCCGGGCGCGCACGGAATCATTCCAACCTCCCCATGGCAGCCAGTGTCGACCAATACACAGTCCGTGTCACACGTTTCAAAAAACCGTGACTTTTTGGTTGGTTTTTGGTCTAGTCCGTGTCATATAGCCCAGTTGCATACCCTCGTAAAGGTCAAGCCTTAGTTCATAACGGAAGCCAAGATTTTCGCTCAAGCGAAACTCTGCCAAAATTCCGACAAGGAAAAATTGGTAGAACCTTGACTCCGACATTGACTTTGACCTTGACCCGCACGGAATGCATAAGAGTCGAGACCGAGTCTTTGCCAAAAAAATCCAAAGATCTTTCGCTCAAGCGAAGTTCTGCCAAAATTCCGACAAGGAAAAATTGGCAAGATCTTGACCTGGCATTGACTTCGATTCTGACTCACGCCCGACGTATACAACGAAGTTCAATGTCACATTGACTTCGATTCCGACCCACGCACCGTGTATGCAACGAAGTTCAATGTGACACCGTGTCATCCGGCTTTTTACCGCCCGACCCATGCCTATTATCTTCTCGGACATTACCGAAAGTCAAAACGTCATTCGCTCAAGCGAAATTCTGCTGAAATCCAATCAAGGCAGAAAGACGAGACTTTCCCGATATTGCCTTGACCATAATTCGCATCGCTCGTGCATTGAAAGTTCCTATGACCCGCTAGACCCGTTAGGAGCGTTCTTTACTCTCGGTCGGTGGGATCCGCGTGCCCTATAGGACCCTCGCCCGGGGCTGTCCACCCTGGGAGGTCGAAATACAGGTGGAATACGAGGGGCTTATAGACGTAGTGACGGAACCCACTGATCCAGGATCTAGAGTAGTTGCGAAAAGAAGGGCAAATCCCCTTTTCCAACCAAATAGATATTAATAAAAGACACTGTTTTAAGTAAACTGGAAGATTCTAATTTGCATATTGCTTGAGCCTTCAGCCTAAACACCTACCCCGAGTCTAAACCTCTCCTATCCCTTTCCCGCAGCGAGAAAGAAGTGGGTGAGAACACCGGGTCAGCGACTTGTTAGCGCAGAATTCTCAGACAGTTCGCCAGAATCCTCAGTTTGGTTAGTCCAGAGAGTCAGAATGACCGATTCGACAGAGAACAGTACTGGTTTAGGTAACCAGATGAATAGGGAAGAAGAGCTAGCCTATAGCCAATGTTCCCCCATCCTCATATAATCCATTGCCAAAGACTATCCCTTTTCAGTCTTCCCCAATATTCCAAGCCGTCAGGGTCCCGACACCCTCGCAGCCTTTGCATTCCCCCATGGGAATCTTTCCCTCCTTTCAGCCTAATCCAAATCTCCTTACCCTGGAATCTCAGTACCAGCCTGACCTCCCTAATTTCGTCAACGCCTGTGAATTTGCCTATCTCCCAGACAGTGGTAGTGAAGAATCAGTCGGAAATGAGAATAGAAATGGATGGATTTACAGTGATGATGACAGTTCAGTAGAAGGAATGGACTTGGAGTCAGCGGAAGTGAAACCCAAAGGGCAAGATGAGGTAGAAAACCACAGACCTGGAATAGAGGATGGAATCACTTCAAAGCGTATTTGCAGCCTGTGTGAAGGCTCGGAAAAGGGAAAAGATGCTAGCTTAGATGAGGCAGCGTATGAATCCTACATCCTAGAGTTCAATACTCCTTACAAAGACTTGGTCGGTGAATGGAGGGACTTAATTGAAGCTTTAGCTGAAAGAGGGAAGTGGGCTCCACCCGCCGATCTGGAACACGTAAGCGTCGCTGAAGCCAAACCCTCATCAGGAAGAGTAGACTCTGTTACGGTGTTAATAGTCACTCCTGAAACCTGGTCTGAAGAAGAGTGTATGGATGCCCTGGAAAGGGTCTTAAGTCTCGAGGCGACCCCAGTCCCCTTTATGTCCTATGATGACAATGATGTTTTCTTGGTAATTCCCAAGTCAGAGGAGGAGTCCAAGATACCTCTTATATGGCATCAAGTATCCCGACCTGCTTTTGCCCTCATTGGTCATCAAAGTCAAGACGAAAGTTCCCACGAGAGTTACTGTAGTGATACTGATGAAGACACAGTCGAAGTGCCGGAAGGAACAATAGAGGAGTGGTTAGCCCAGAAGCCAAAAAGCCCAGAAAACCTTCCCGACAGTAAAGAACAGGAACCCGCCATGAGGTTTGACCCAGTAAATCCTTATTGATGATGGAATTTCCCACTTCGTAAAGTGTTTGGCCAACGTTAAAGATGCCGTCGAAGGCCGACCCCTAGAGAAAGAAGGGACATGCTTGATGCTGATGAGGAATGTGATCCCACTCTGTTGAAAAAATTGTTAGGTCCGGATGAGAAAGCCATTCGCCAGGCTCCAAACCCCGAAAGTGATAACTCCTGTTGCATGCTGACTTTGAAAAGTTTGAATGAGACTGTGAAGGCTCTAAACGGAGAAGGTGAAGCTGAAACCAGCCAATTGCTAAACCAATTAGAGAGTCAGAACTCAGAAAAGGTCAGAAAGCCGGTAACCTGGAATCAGATTCGGGAAGCAGCCTATGCCTCCAGTAGCGCCGTTAATCAAATTAATCAGCAGAATTGGCCATACGCCAGCAAGAGCCCGCCTTTGACTTTGAAAGAGCTAACAGAATCCTCCAGTAAGAATAATGACCCGGAAAAATCTAATATCTATGTGATGACTCGGTCTGGACAGATGAGTATTGAGCAGCTAAGGGTGACAAAAGGAATGCCGTCTCGAAGCCGAAGACAGTATAAGAGGCCTTATAAGCCGGAAGCGTAAAAACCAGACTCGACAAAGAGGATCCAGTTGTTGACTCGCTTGAAATGTACCTGTGCCAATATCTCCTTGTGGTCCCCGTTAACCTCTTCATACCCTCATAAGTTGAAGCTAGAAGAAAGTTTGGCCAAGACCATGGTGCCCATAGATGTCGTATGAGGTCATCCAAATGATTGGAAGTATCCATTACGGAAACATCATTACCTTCACTGACTTGGACCTGGCAAAGTATGGGGCTAGTCATAACGAATCTCTTTACATCACAGTCCAGTTAGAAGAGCGTCAATTGCCACGGGTATTAGTCGATGGAGGGTCTGCAATGAATGTCCCGCGCCCAAGATGATGGACTTATTGGACCCGAAACCAACAGATTTGAAGCCTTCTAGTCGACTATTAAGGCCTATGACTCTACCGCACGATCAGCTTTGGGGATTGCCACTCTCAAGTTGTGGTTCGGAAAAAGGTCATGGACGTTGATTTTCAAGTGATTGATATTCCGATTTCATTTACCGCTTCTCATTGGGACGGCCTTGGATCCACCGGATAAATGGGGTAGCCTCTACTTTGCACCAGTGCGTCAAATTTCAGTCAAATGATGGTACTATCACCACCATTTACGGAGACAGTGTCACGGTAGAAGGAACCAGCACTGGAGATATCCCGATATTGGAGATCAAGCATGATGATAAAGGGTTGACATTGACCGGATTCTCTGTAGCTTCTTCCAAAGCACAAGTGTGTTGCACTGACCTCACCACTACTTCCGATAAAATCCCTCCTGCCATGAGAATGATGAGAAAAATGGGTTATCTTCCGGGACTTGGATTAGGTAGAAGACTTCAGGGTCGCAATACCATCATTGATGTAAAGGAACAGACTACCAGATACGGCTTGGGGTACAAACCGAACTCTCGGGATGACAGAAAAGCTAAGGGCATAGTTCCAGGAAAACAAGGCAAAGGGGTCCACCTCCATCCTTACAGTTTGTCTCTGACCTATTACTTTACAAAAGGCGGGACACAATACAATGAAAGTGATTGCCAGATTTCCTTGCAGAAAACCCTTCTGGAAAACCTTGAGAAAGTGAGGAGAAAGCCAGCCAATCCTGTTCGAAGAATGTTCCTTGACTTGCCAGACATTCCTGGGGCTACCACTACCGTTCAGAACGAGTATGTCTTCAAAGGGAACTCAGACAGCGTCAAAGAGTCAGCATCCGGGATAATGGACTTCTCCGCCTTCGAGTTAGCTCTTCCGAAGATCAGCCAGATGGAAGCTTCCAGTAGTGAAGACAGTGAGTGGGGTTTGCAAGAATTGTTTGACGAAGAAGCACAGATCCCAGATTTGATCGACTTCAGCTCAGATGATGAGATAGTCGCCGTAATTGGAGATGGTGGTGAAAATCCTTTTGATCCCCACACTTTGGTAACTAAGACAGAGATGCCATTAAATAATTGGAGACGTTCTCAGGGCCGATAGCCAGCCGACAACAAATGATCGCGAAGCTTGGATTGGTACCTCGTCCTTCTCAACCCAGTCGTGTCAAACACCTTGTCGTCTATACAGTTGAGTCAGGAATCTTTGAATTCCAGTCCTCTGAGTCATCCGAAGGCCTCACGCCTGAGGACTATCAAAATGTAATCGATGTCATCTTTCCCCTTATTTTGAATGAAATGACAGCTCTTTCTGAGTATCCTCTTATTGCCAACTTAACAAATGATAAATTAACTCAAAACTTAACAACAGTTAATAATGAATCATTTGAACAAGATGCAAACACACTAAATGAACAGTACATTAAAGAAATCTTTAAGCAGGTTTCAGAAAAAGAGGAAAACCGGGCCCAAGCTGCCGAGGAGGTTTTGACAAGTGTGAACTTGGGTACTGTCGAGGAACCTAAAGACACACAGATTGGAAACTTCTTCCAGGGGGTTGAACGGGACAGACTGATTGATCTGCTCAGAGAATACGTCGACATGTTTGCATGGTCATATAGGGATATGCCGGGGCTAGACAGTTCGATAGTAGAGCACAGAATCCCTCTAGCACCAGATGCTAAGCCAGTAAAGCAGAAATTGAGGAAAATCAAGACAGAGTGGTCTCTACAGGTCAAAGAAGAAATTGAGAAGCTACTGCGGGTAGGATTCATCAGAGTCCTCGAATATCCGACATGGTTGTCCAATATTGTGACCGTAACCAAAGCCAATGGGAAGGTGCGCTGCTGTGTGGATTTCCGAGATCTGAACAAGGCCAGCCCCAAGGAAGATTACCCTTTGCCAAACATAGACATCCTGGTGGACTCCACTGCCAACTACGAAGTAAAATCCTTCGTTGATGGCTTTGCAGGCTATAACCAGATCAAGATGGCCGAAGAAGACCAAGAAAAGACAGCCTTCACCACACCGTGGGGAACCTACTGCTATACAGTGATGCCATTTGGGCTTAAGAACGCTGGAGCTACTTATCAAAGGGCAGCGACCGCACTTTTTCATGACATGATCCACAAGGAGATTGAGGTCTACGTAGACGACATGATAATCCACTCCAAAGGCGAGGATGGGCAGCACTTTGCTGACCTGCGGAAGTTCTTTAAGAGGCTAAGACAACATTCTATGAGACTAAACCCTGCCAAATGCACCTTCGGAGTGAAAAGGGGAAAAGTGCTTGGGTATATGGTCACGGAGCGAGGTATCGAAGTTGACCCCCGAAAGATCAAAGCCATTATGGACATGAGGCCACCTCAAACCCAGACAGAAGTCAAAAGCTTTATGGGAAAACTGCAGTACATCAGCCGTTTCGTCAATCAGTTGACCACTATGTGTGAGCCCATCTTCAAGATCATGAAGAAGAATGTAGACACAGAATGGACCGAAGAATGCCAGGATGCTTTCGATCAGATCAAAGCATACTTAGTACATCCTCCGGTACTATGCCCCCCACATAGACAGAAACCTCTTCTGCTCTATCTCACTGTCACTGATACGGCAGTTGGGGCTATGCTCGCTCAGGAAAAGAAAGACTCTCAGGTAGAAAACGCCATTTACTTTGTCAGCCGGAAGCTGCAGGGAAGTGAGCTCAATTACTCAGCATGTGAAAAGACCTGTCTGGGTAGTCGGCAAGTTGAAGCATTATATGCAAGCCCACCCTGTGAATTTGGTCTCAAAAATGGACCCCATCAAGTACATCTTTGATAAGCCTTCCCTCTCGATGCGTCTGGTAAAGTGGTCATTCTTCTTAGCAAAGTATGACATCAGCTATGTGACCAGAAAGGCCATCAAGGGTCAAACGTTGTCAGACCACCTGGCAAACTTCCCCAGTAATGAGGACAGAGGGCCTGAACCCCAATTCCCAGATGAAGGGATCTTCGCAGTTGAGCCTGAAAACCGATGGCAATTATTCTTTGACGGAGCCGCTAACAAAAGAGGAAACGGCGTCGGGATGCTACTGGTCAATCCAAAAGATGAGCACACGCCAATAGCCCTCAAGTTGAACTTCCCTGCCACGAACAATGTTGCCGAGTACGAAGCTTGCATTGCTGGTTTGGAGGCTTCCTTAGAAAGGAATGTCAAGGAGCTTGAAGTTTATGGAGACTCAGCCCTGATCATCAACCAGGTTTCCAACAAATGGAAGACTGTGGACCCTAATCTGCAGCGGTATCATGCCCATATGGAGGAGTTGACTGGAAAGTTCAGAGAAGTGACTTTCCACTACTTGCCAAGGGAAAAGAACAGATTCACAGACGCCCTAGCTACTCTAGCCTCATTGGTAGAGATCCCCGAGGGAAAAGCCATAAAACCCTTCAGAGTGGGTAGAAGAGAAGCCCCAGCTTTCTGTTGTGAAGTAGACCTGGGACCCGAGCCTATAAAGGAACCCTGGTACAATCAAATTTACCAGTTCCTCAAAGATGGAGAGTCAGCTTTCAGAGACGAAGAAGGTAGACCAAAAGAAGGTGTCAGAGCCAAGAACTTACAAGCCCTGAAAAGGTTGGCCTCCCATTATGTCATTCTAGGAGGCAACCTATACAAGAAGCGGTACCAAGGACCACTCCTCTTATGCGTCACTCAAGAAAGGGCCAAAGAGTTTAAGACCGAAGTCCACAATGGTCCCTGCGGTCCTCATATGAATGCCAGAGCCCTGATGCAAGTCATCCTCAGAATGGGTTACTACTGGATTTCCATGGAAACAGACTGTGTCCAGCACATCCGAGCATGCGACAAGTGCCAGCGGTTTGCCAACCTCAACCATCTCCCACCTCATGACCTGTACTGCATGACGACTCCTTGGCCGTTTGCAACTTGGGGTATTGACGTGATAGGGAAGATAGCCCCGGCAGGAAGCAATGGGCACGACTTTGTGCTAGTAGCCATCGACTACTTCACCAAGTGGGTAGAGGCCAAGTTCTACAAGGTCCTCACCTCCAGAAAGGTTGCCCAATTTATCAAAGAAAACATAATGTGCAGATATGGGGTGCCCAACGAGATCATTTCCGATAATGGGTCGCACTTTGAAGGAGACTGCGATAGGTTACTGTCAGAGTTCAGAATCACTCTCCATAAGTCATCCCCGTACAGACCTCAGACTAATGGAGCCGTGGAAGCTGCTAATAAGACACTCAAACGGATCATCCGGAAAATGGCCACCCGTGGTCGTGATTGGCCCGAAAAGCTGCACTTGGCACTCTGGGGCTACAGAACGTCTGTCAGAACAGCTACAGGAGAAACTCCTTTTGCCCTAACCTACGGGATGGAAGCAGTGTTACCAGTGGAGTTGGAAATCTCGTCATTAAGAGTCCTCCTGGAAAACAGTGTCAACGAAGTAGAATGGTTGCACAGCCGGCATGATGAGTTGGCCCTGCTTGATGAGAGAAGGCTAAAAGCCATGGAACACACCCGAGCCTACCAGAGGCGAATGGCCAGAGCATTTGACAAAAAGGTCAAGGCCAGAGACATCAAAGAGGGTGACTTAGTGTTGAAAGTGAAGCCCCCTACCAGAGACAACCCCCTGGGAAAATGGGAACCCGTTTGGATCGGCCCGTATGTGGTGCAGAAGATACTATCGAGAGGAGCCATGAAGCTTGCAGACCTGGACGGCAATCCCTTTGTCCACCCAGTCAACGGTGATAAGCTCAGAAGATACTATGTCTAAAATAATAAAAAATAATAATAAAAAAAAGGTGCAAAAAGAGTAATACCCAGCTAGGCTGAAAACCCCAAAAAGGGCGGTCTAGGCAAAAGACAGGGTTGCACATAAAAAAAAAAAAGAAGAAAAAAATCTTAGTGCAAAAAGAGTAATACCCAGCTAGGCTGAAAACCCAAAAAGGGCGGTCTAGGCAAAAAACAGGGTTGCACATAAAAAAAAATAGTTCACCAGAATGAACTACGAAGACCTGAGCCCCTTAGTCTTTCTTGTAAAAGGGGAACGTAGGCAGCCATATATGGTTCGGTCTAAACAATAAAAAAAGGGCAATCAAGCTTCCATGAAGTGCGTCCTAAACAATAAATAAAAATAAAGGACATTTCAGTTTTCATAAAACGGGTCCCAAGCAATAAGACATTTGAATTTCCATGAAATGTATCTTGATTAATTTCTAAGATAATATTTCTTGTTCATTACAAGTTAAAAACTTCTTGATGAGTTCAAGCACGGTCTACTCTTGACTCTGCTAACCTGCTACAAAGATCTAAAATACAAAAAATGCCTAAATAAACTAATGTGTTTGCAAAATGGCAATAAGGGAATCCTAAGAAAAGATCTGTCAGTCGTCATTCGCTGAGTCTTCTTTGGTCTTCTTCCCTTTACCTCGACCCCGTCGAGTTTTCTTTCTCTTCTTCTCTATAATGTCGGTATCCCTCATTCCGATCTCCGGTATCCTCACTGGAGCCTCCACCAAACCCGTATCAATAAGTGCCCTCTCTACACGAGCACGAATCCGCACTTCCTCCCTCTGAGCCTCAGTCAAAGGAGCAACCTCGGACAATCTCTTGTATCGAGCCTCCATATCTTTGACCAGGTCACCCGACTGGTTATGGCGACTCGCCTTAGCCTCAGTCTCCCTTAGAGTCTGTTAGTACCCGATCCGAAAAAAGGTATTCTAAATACCTGGCCCGGTGTAATTAAATAGAAACCCTAAAATCCCTTAAACCAATCGGTCAACCCCGCCGTCATTGCCTACGTGGAAAGTACGCCAGATCAAAGTGCCGATCGGCCCTTCCCCTATTGAATGGCCGATCGACCCTTTATTATTGTGCCGATCGAACATAGCATCCTTGTGCCGATCGACCCTTTGTTCTGTGCCGATCGACCCTTTACTTTAAGGCCGATCGACCCTTCAGCTGGCCCAGCCCAGGTACCGAAGCACTATAAATAAGTGTGCCCGGCTCCCAATTTCAACACACAATTCACTCGGGAGAAACGAGACTACTCTTGTTTTACCCACAGTTCTTCCTACTCTCTTCGAATCGCCCTAGATTCGACCCCAAAGTCTTGCTACAATTGGTAAGACTCTTTTTAATATTTTTTGTTCTTTATTATTATTGTCATATTATATTTGCATGTTTATTATATTTTAATTGTTCCTTTATGCTAGATTTAGGACTGTTTTAATATATTTAAATATGCAATAGCCGAGGATGATCTAGGGTTTCGCCCAAGAAACCCAATGGATCTAGGAACTATTTCTTACCTTCCACCTTAGTTATAATTATCCCATGATCAACAATCCCCCAAGGATGAACGTTGATTAGTGCACCTTCCGAGGGCCTAACTCAAAGGTTCTAGGGTGTGATCATTAATTAATTCTTTCTCTCCCCTCCTCCTTATGCATGATCCCGTTTCTTCTATCTATTCCTGTAAACACCGCACACAACCAACACCCCACATGCTAGAAAGAACGATCCGTCGGGCAATAGGAGTGATAGCGTTTCTTCTTCTGTTGTAACTTGACCCCCGAACCCAATTAACTGTTTAGCCTTTTTTTTCAAAGCTTTGGGCTATATCAAAGTGGCGTGGCGACTCTCAAAATTAAACTAATATTTTTAATATGGTTTAAAGCGAGTGTCACTAAATGAATATCCCATTTCGGTCCGACATTTTTATAATTAATTATTTGAAACTTCCGAATGCGCGTTGCATCGGGACGGGGTATTCACAGTGGCGACTCTGCTGGGGACTGTTTTGAAACTTTTTCAAACTCAGTGGGTCAGACTTTCGTTTTCCTTTGTGGTGTTGTATTTTGCTTCCTTTTTATTTCCTTTATTCTTAACTGTTGCATTGCATGCATGCATCTCACAAAAATAAAAATCTTTCTCTTTTTTCCTTAAAAAAAAAAGAATTAGACTTTTTACCTCACACTACCACTAGAGTCCGTGTCACACTGCACAGACCCCCTTAACCCTTTGGAGAAGCCAAAGTGCGGGAAGTGTGGTGATCATGTCGCCTCCCTTCCGAGTCTCACTTGGCCATCCACTCATCAGTGCGCTTCGGCTGCACGGTGGGAGCCTGAAATCTAACCCGTGTCACCCACTTTGCTAGGAATACACTCCCTGTGACCGGTTGGTTTGACTAGTTTTTTTCATATAGACAATTAATAAGGTTTTTTATGTTAAGTCACTACGAATTAATGATAAGTCAAGATCTATAGAGAGAAAAGAGCACTAAAAAAAAAAAATTGATTTCCTTTTAAAGGACGTGCCGTGTAAGGTCGAGTGCTTGTTAAAAGATCTTGTCTTATCATAGGTCTGTAGTACTTCCCATAAATATCATCTTAAATGTCTATATGAGATGGTTAGTCATTAGGATCCACCACTTTAGGACCTTTAGTTAGTTGCGAAAAAGGGGTATCCCTTCCAACCAAGAGTAGGTTCTATAAAAATGGAAGGTTTTTTTTTTTTTTTGTAAATAAAATGCTTAACTATCCCTCAATCTAAGACCCTCCTAGGACCCTCCGAGGTCCGCTCCTCATTTCTAGGACCCTTCGAGGTCCGCTCCTCATTTCTAGGACCCTTCGAGGTCCGCTCCTCATTTCTAGGACCATTCGAGGTTCGCTCCTCATTTCTAGGACCCTCTGAGGTCCGCTCCTCATTTCTAGGACCCTCCGAGGTCCGCTCCTCATTTCTAGGACCCTTCGAGGTTCGCTCTTCATTTCTAGGACCCTTCGAGGTCCGCTCCTCATTTCTAGGACCCTCCGAGGTCCGATCCTCATTTCTAGGACCCTCCGAGGTCCGCTCTCCATTTCTAGGACCCTCCGAGGTCCGCTCTTTACTTCTTGGACTCTTCAAGGTCCACACCCTCTACTTCGGACCGCCCTAGGTCCAGTCTCTCTATCTTGGACTGTTCAAGGTCCACTCTTTGACCCTTCAAGGTGCTCTTCCTATACTAAGTCCACTCTCCCAATCTTGGACCATTCAAGGTCCACTTCTCATCTTTTGGACCCTTCTAGGTCCACTTCCTCTACTTTGTACCATTCAAGGTCCACCCTTCTACTTGGAACCCCCCGTGGTCCACCCCTCATCTCTCGGACCATCCATGGTCCACTCCTCTACCTTAGACCATCCATGGTCTATATCCTTCTACCTGAGACTCTTCGAGGTCCACCCCTCGTCTCTTGGACCATCCATGGTCCACTCCTCTACCTTAGACCCTCATGGTCTACATCCTTCAAGTTAGGACCCTTCAAAGTTCTACCTCTTACCTCTTGAACCATCCGCAGTTTGCTCCCTTAGTCTTAAAACCATCCATAGTTTAGATCCTTTATCTCTAGCACCCTTCAGCCAAAGACCCACCTAGATCAAACCTCTCTCGACCCATCTAGATCAAACCACCATCTAGGGCCTACCTAAGCCAACTTACCAATTCTCATCCAAGTCCGATTAGCTCGTCTAGACCACCCTCACTTATATTTGACCAAGGATCGAGTCATCTTCCTCTCCCTTTTTCACCAAACGGACTCTTTTACATTCATCCTCTCTCTTTCTCTAAACTTAACCCTGGTTGTATCATCAATCGGGGCCCCCTCGAACTACGGTGACCTGAGACTCGTACCTTAAATGGTAAGGGTTACGTAGGCAACTTCAGCCCGGTCAAACTCTCAAATTGTGGAGATCAACTATTTTCTCAAAGATGCCTTAAGATTAATTATGAGTCTAATTCAACTCATTGGTTTGACTCTGCCACATGTTCTTACAGAATTCTACATCATGTCTATGGAGAAAAGCATTGAAGCCCTTAAAGAAATCTCAGACATGAAGTTGGGAGTGATCAACCTCCTCAAAGACATGCATGAAATTGAGCAGCGCCATTTGTCTTACATTCAAGAATACTTGAGAAGAGTTCCTCCTCCTGTTCAATTCCAGAGTCCCTACCATCCACATGCTTGTGGTCCCACTTATGGTTCAACGCATCAGAATTTTTCATTCAGGATGCCTGCTGTGGCCACCAACCGACGAAGGGCACCAATACCCGAGTCACCCCCAAATCCAATCCAAGAGAAGAAAATCGACAAGGAACATTTTGATGACTTGGGAATGCCTGTGGGTCTTCGACATTTTGGTGGGAAAGAGTTTGATCAAGCCGCTCGAGAATTACAAGCCTATTAATAGGAGAGCTAACTTGGATACATCCAAGTTTTGCAAATACCACAAGTACGATGGGCATACCACTGACAACTATAAGCAGCTAAAACGCTTGATTCAAAGTTTGATCAACCAAGGCCTCATTGATGAAGAAGCCCTCGCACTTCAAGGAAGAATTTAGATTCATTCAGTCTTGTAGGTTCTAGTGTGTCTTTCTTACGTCCACTTTGGGCATTGGTATGTAATGTCCACTTTAGAATAGTTACCTCAATAATAAAAGAGTCTTTCTTTCCTTTCTCTCTAGACTTGAGACATAATCTCGCATTACTTTCAAGAAGAATTGTTTTATTTATAATTATCACTTGATTGCTAATCTCACTGATAAACTCACCGGCTAATAAAATACAAATGAGTGCTTTGATTGGAGTAAACAACTCACTGTCCCTTCCTCACATACACCATCTCCATACACCATCTCTATACACCATCTCTATACACCATCTCCATACACCATCTCTATACACCATCTCAATACACCATCTCCATACACCATCTCTATACACCATCTATACACTCTCTCCATACTCCACCATATACTTTTCATACACTCTCCCCCACTTGACCTCCTTTCCATATGGTCAAGACAAGCACAAAGACCGTTGTTGCTCATCATCAGAAAATAGCTGCTCACGCCACTACAATTTAAAGAAAGAGGTTTTTCTTATCCTTCACAAGTGCTACATGAATATCAACTTGGGGCTTACCAACCCCCCAATCTCGCGTCTCCTCTGATTTTCCATTTGATCGATAAGCTTTCATTGAATATGCTCACATATCTTTCGCATGGTCCGAATATATTTTGCCTTACTCAATAAGTCGGTTAAATGAGTTTGCATTTATTTTAAATACTCTTTTGAGAATGCCATCCAGTAGCGATTGAAGCTTGAACCTCTCACCATAGGAAGCTATAATCTTATCCTCACTCAATAATACCCTTTCATTTCAAGATCGACAAGTTTTGAAACCCTAAGGAAGAAGCCCATACTAGGGGCTCCCCTGACTCACAAAGGAAGTAATCACCTCCAAGCTCAAAAAAGGCGGAATGTGAAAGAAATTCAGACAAGGGGCTCCCTCGACTCACAAAAGAAGAGACCACCTCCAAGCCCAAAAGGGAAAAGGTAAACGCATCCTAAGGCATACGCTAGGGGCTATCGCGAGCAAACAAATCCGAAGGCTTTTCTCGAGAAGAGGTTAAAAAAAAAAAAAAAAAAGAGACATCGAGTGAAGGTCCTATCATGATCAAGTTACCTGCTGAAATCACAACAAACTCGAGAGAAGAAGCAACAAAGATTCCCTCCTGGATAAATCCCGTAAACCAATTCCAAGTCCATCCTCTCACTTTTAGAGGATTCCATCACCACCCTTGACCTTGTCAAAATCAAAGTTAACCTCACTTTTAGAGGTTCTAAAGAAGCGACAACAAGAAAATCCCTTAACCTTAGAGATCCCAAACACATCCCGCAAACCAACCTCTCAGCAAAAGGCCCAGCCGACCTCTCACTTTAAGAGGCCATGTTAATCATCACCTAATGATCGATCGCAACCCAAAGCCCAGCTACAACCGCTACCGGATGGTATTCTCAAAAAATTATTTAAAAGAAATGCATATTCAGATTTTTGAGTCACTTGTTATCCTACGTGAGCATATTACATATTCTCTCAAAAGTTTGGGAACTCATCCTATTCTTGAAATTCGTTCATTCGACTCCTCAAACACTGTCTGCAAAAGTCTCACTGGGGCTTCGCATCCGTGCCTCTCAGCGGCACTCCGGTAAAAGCAAGGAGACACGCGCCAGGGACTACTCCCCTCGGCTTGTGAGAACAAAGGAGCAACGAATTTTAACTTGAAAGACTGAAAAATAGAAGGGGCTATAATCAGTCAAATCCCAATTTTTCTTCCACTCCAGTCTTTTCCTTTTTCTTCCCTCCAATCTTTTCTCAAATCCCAATTTTTCTTCCACTCCAGTCTTTTCCTTTTTCTTCCCTCCAATCTTTTCTCAAATCCCAATTTTTCTTCCACTCCAGTCTTGTTTCTTCCACTCCAATCTTTTTTCTATTTTTCGTTTTTTCCCATAAAGAAGATCAATGCAGTGGCAGCCTGCACGAAAATTACCACCAAATGCCTTCGGAGCAAAGAAGCAACAACGGAACATCCTTCTCCTTCCAAAAGTCAAGCCAGATTTCCAACTTCTAATCAAAGCAGTCATTATTTGTTTACTTATATAATTGGAATTTGATAAACCAATCAGTGAGGTCCATTCTCGAGCAATCAAAATATAATTCTGAATAAAACAATTCTTCAAATGTCTCGACAAGTCTTCTTTTTCTATATCATAGGAAAATAGAGCCAAACACTGTCTTTCTGTCTGCAGGGGCTTCCATACACTTTTCCACACCTTGTGATGCCTAATTATACTCTCCCGAAAGAGTCAAACCCAAAAGCGAGAGTGTCATACACGAATTCGGGACCCATTCCCACCTTCGAAAAAAAAAATGCGCCCCTGCACGTATACATTTTCGAGTCCTGTCCAAGTGACTGATTGACTATTGTTCAAAAGGAGGGGTCGCCTCCGTGGCCGCAAGATGACTCTGTCTGCAATAGGGATACATTAAATCTCTCCAAGCCGGGGCTTTTGTTAAGCTGTTCTCTCAGGCTTTCTTTACCAGATTCCCTTCAGGTTTGCTTTGCATCATCAACTGGGGCTTCGCCATTCCCTTCAGGTTTGCTTTGCATCATCAACTGGGGCTTCGCCATTCCCTTCAGGTTTGCTTTGCATCATCAACTGGGGCTTCGCCATTCCCTTCAGGTTTGCTTTGCATTATCAACTGGGGCTTCGCCAAGGTCACTTCATCAAACATTGAGGCTCCCCTCAACGGAAATGGGTCGACTATGTGATTCTTCAGAAAAGGCCAAGGGCTCTAACAAGAATCGTGACTCCAACGAAGCCCAATCTAGCAAGAAGGGCATCCCTTATCATCAAGATCAGCATGTGGCAAACTCTTTGAGTTAGTTAGAAATATAATTAATCATAAGGCCTCCTTATCAAAATAACATGCTTTCAAAATGCTATCCTCTTTGGCACCTTGTTTACAAAATCACTCTTTGGTCTCCACAAATTTTCAAACTCTTCAAGTCTATCAAAGACGCCTCTCTCTCAAGATGACTCGGTCCTGCCCCTTATCTCTGGACATCAAGCTTATCCAATCCCATCTTCTATCATAGACACCTACTCGGTCTCGCCTAATTTAAACCATAACCTTTCTGCTCAAATCACCTTGTTTAGACTTACCAAAAATGTAAAACCCTAGCCTCAAGCCTAGGTGACAAATACCTTTCTAAACCCTAGCCTTAAGCCTAGGTGACAAATACCCTTCTAAACCCTAGCCTCAAGCCTAGGTGACAAATACCTTTCTAAACCCTAGCCTCAAGCCTAGGTGACAAATACCTCTCTAAACCCTAGCCTCAAGCCTAGGTGACAAATACCTCTCTAAACCCTAGCCTCAAGCCTAGGTGACAAAAACTCCTCTCTAAGCCCTAGCCTTAAGCCTAGATGACAAAGCTCCTCTCTAAATCCTAGCCTCGAGCCTAGATGACAAAAACTCCTCTCTAAACCTTAGCAATGATCATCCCAATCTTTTAATCGCTTGGTTCTTCGGCTCGGGAAGCCATAATAATCCCAATCAATTCACACAACTATTCTTCATCAGTAAACAGTAGCCTAAGTCCTTTGGCAGCTACAGTTTTCATCATTAGTGGCCTAAGTCCTTCCGGCAGCCACGATCATCGATAATTGTAGCCTAAGTCCTTTGGCAGCTACAGTTATCAATCTCTATCAATAGTGGCCTCAGTCCTTCCGGCAGTCACGATCATCGATAATTGTAGCCTAAGTCCTTTGGCAGCTACAGTTACCAGTCTCCTTCATTAGTGGCCTCAGTCCTTCCGGCAGCCACGATCATCGACTCTTTCTTTTCCCCGCCTCGGTCATAGCGTTTGACCAGACTTTTAATAATATCGGTTTTTTCAAAATTAACTTTTGTTATTATTTATAACTCATCTTCCTATTTTTTCGGGGTGACTCCCACACAGTCAAATTCATATTTTTCGGGGTGACTTCCACACAGTCAAATTCATATTTTTCGGGGTGACTCCCACAGAGTCAAATTTCTATTTTTTCGGGATGACTCCCACAGAGTCAAATTTCTATTTTTTCGGGGTGACTCCCACAGAGTCAAATTTCTATTTTTTCGGGATGACTCCCACAGAGTCAAATTTCTATTTTTTCGGGATGACTCCCACAGAGTCAAATTTCTATTTTTTCGGGGTGACTCCCACAGAGTCAAATTTCTATTTTTTCCGGGTAACTCCCACAGAGTTAAAATTTCTATTTTTTCCGGGTAACTCCCACAGAGTTAAAATTCATATTCTTGGGTGACGATCGCAGAGTCAGACGTTGGGTGACGACCGCAGAGTCAGACGTTGGGTGACGACCGCAGAGTCAGACGTTGGGTGACGACCGCAGAGACAGACGTTGGGGTGACTCCCGCAGAAGTCAAAATCACAATTTTTGGGGTGACTCCCGCAGAAGTCAAAATCACATTTTTGGGGGTGACTCCCGCAGAAGTCAAATTTTCACAAAGGGTGACTCCCGCAGAAGTCATTTTTTTTACAATTTTTGGGGTGACTCCCGCAGAAGTCAAACTCTCACAAAATTTTTGGGTGATTCCCGCACAGTTACATTCCAGTGACTCTCATACAGTCACATATTTCCGGGTGATTCCCACACAAATCGCATCTTTGGTTTGAGACGTTGCACGTCCGCCATTCTCGGGTACTAAACGCCCACTCTTTCGAACTACGACTTGGCTTGATTCCTTTTGGGATACGTAGGTAGCCCGACGTGGGTCCAGCCGCTTGACCTACCTGGTCATCTTTTTTGTGACTCAGCTCGAGTCCAACCCTTGCATCCGCAAAATCATTCTCTTACCTCCTGAAATCCCTTTTTTCAGGACGGATCCTATTTTTTCTATCGTCGACCCCACTTGTCTTACAAGAAGCGTCGCCGAGGGGCTACTGTTAGTACCCGGTCCGAAAAAAGGTATTCTAAATACCTGGCCCGGTGTAATTAAATAGAAACCCTAAAATCCCTTAAACCAATCGGTCAACCCCGCCGTCATTGCCTATGTGGAAAGTACGCCAGATCAAAGTGCCGATCGGCCCTTCCCCTATTGAATGGCCGATCGACCCTTTATTATTGTGCCGATCGAACATAGCATCCTTGTGCCGATCGACCCTTTGTTCTGTGCCGATCGACCCTTTACTTTAAGGCCGATCGACCCTTCAGCTGGCCCAGTCCAGGTACCGAAGCACTATAAATAAGTGTGCCCGGCTCCCAATTTCAACACACAATTCACTCGGGAGAAACGAGACTACTCTTGTTTTACCCACAGTTCTTCCTACTCTCTTCGAATCGCCCTAGATTCGACCCCAAAGTCTTGCTACAATTGGTAAGACTCTTTTTAATATTTTTTGTTCTTTATTATTATTGTCATATTATATTTGCAGGTTTATTATATTTTAATTGTTCCTTTATGCTAGATTTAGGACTGTTTTAATATATTTAAATATGCAATAGCCGAGGATGATCTAGGGTTTCGCCCAAGAAACCCAATGGATCTAGGAACTATTTCTTACCTTCCACCTTAGTTATAATTATCCCATGATCAACAATCCCCCAAGGATGAACGTTGATTAGTGCACCTTCCGAGGGCCTAACTCAAAGGTTCTAGGGTGTGATCATTAATTAATTCTTTCTCTCCCCTCCTCCTTATGCATGATCCCGTTTCTTCTATCTATTCCTGTAAACACCGCACACAACCAATACCCCACATGCTAGAAAGACCGATCCGTCGGGCAATAGGAGTGATAGTGTTTCTTCTTCTGTTGTAACTTGACCCCCGAACCCAATTAACTGTTTAGCCTTTTTTTCAAAGCTTTGGGCTATATCAAAGTGGCGTGGTGACTCTCAAAATTAAACTAATATTTTTAATATGGTTTAAAGCGAGTGTCACTAAATGAATATCCCATTTCGGTCCGACATTTTTATAATTAATTATTTGAAACTTCCGAATGCGCGTTGCATCGGGATGGGGTATTCACAGAGTCCTACTCGAGTCGCAGTCAGCCCCCAATAAAGCCTGACGTCTCTCTCCCAGAATGACCTGAGTCACTCCCATTTTCCTCTTGTACCAGTCCAAGTAGACAGTGGTCAAGATGGTGCTCTTCCTGCTCCTGAAGATAGCCCTGGGTGGGAAAGCAGTGTATGTCCAAGCCCTCGAGAAGAATGAGAAGCTGGCTGGATCCCTCATATCCAATGGCATCACCTCCATGGTCCGGATGTCCTCCTAATCGCTCAATGGCTCCTGTAAGGCCCCGAACTTCCTGGATACCAAGCAAGGAATGTAAAAGGATGACCAGCAGAACCCTGGAACCCTCACAGCATAAGACTCGTGAAATATCCTCCTGGTCTACAACCTCCAGTGAGGTATCCACCAACGGATGTCCGAAGTGGATAGCCTAGTGTAAGTACCCAAATCTGGCTCATGCCTTCCGGTTAAATTTCCCGGCAATTTCGGTAAGTTTTCCGGTAATTCCCCAGACCTTCCTAGTGTTCCGGAAACATTCCGGAACTGTTTTTAATTAAATAAAGGCTGAAGGGAATCCTTCCTAATTAAGAAACACGTTTTTCTTAATTAGGAGGGAAGGTTCTAGAATAATGCCACCTTGCATGGTTCTAGAATGCTGAGTCACAATGGATAAGCCCGCACGGCTGCATTAGCTCGCTGCCTCTGACCGCACGGCTTCATTAGCCTTATCCAGACTGCCTATAAATAGAGCCCTCCTCTACCCATTTCAACAACAACAATACACACACTCCATAGCAATACACTCAGCCACTCCCAAGACGTGAAGAACACCCTTGAAGTCTCAAGAAGGCAAAGAAGAAGCTCAAGAAGCCATCTCCCTCCTCCTTGAAGACCCAAGACGAACCTCTCCTCCTAGCTCCGTCCGAAGAAGCGAAGGAAACGATTGGTAACCTCGCACGCCCTAATCTTGCATTTTAATTGATATACTTGCTCATTGCATTCATATATCTTGCTTGGGACTTGGCATTTATTCATAAAGATCATTTCTTTATCATTCCCCTTCCCCTTTGCATGCATTAAGACCTCATTTGTCATAAAAATGTAGTCTTTTTCATAAAGGTGCATCCTTTGCACCTAAAACCCCTATTTTCCAATAAAAATGTTATCTTTATGCATCATTTGCATATAAAGATCAAATCTTTTTCAATAAAAATGCATCCTTTGCATCAAAACCCCTTTTTCAATGCATCATTTGCATAAAAATCCTATCTTTATGCATCACTTGCATAAAGATCATTTCTTTCAATCAAAAAGCATCATTTGCAAACATAAAAATGTCATCTTTTCATTAAAGAGTCATTTTTTTTCATCATGCATTCCCCCTTTCCCCAACCTTGGAACGGACCGGTGTAAAAGTTCTCATCTTTGCATCGTTCCTTCCATTAAAGGTTCATGATTTCTTTAGGAAAAGGATAACCTTGAACCCTATATCTCTGATTATCGCTTAAGAATGAGTATGAAGCCTCTATACGAGCTCGACCATCTTAAAGCGTAGGATTGATGGGCTAAGGACATTCCTTCCTAAAGAACCTCATCTTTGACCAAAAGAGAGTCATTCTCTCGATCACGCAAGTCCCGAGGGTCCCGAGGTTTAAAATGCGATGATCACAAGTCACAAGATGAGGACGGGATCATAATCCCAAATACATAAATTCCAAGGAATCCCGAGCGACAACCAACAAATGGTTTGTACGTCCGGAAGATAACTTGGGACATTTCCCCCTTTTACTCTCAAACACATGCACACAAAGAAAGCACGCAAGCAAGCACGATTAATGAAATCTCGGGAGACTTGCTCCGGCAAGGCACTTTGGGTGAACGCCAAACGTTCTTCCCAAGGGGTAACTTAACCTCCGAACCCATAAAACAACCTTTTTTTCAAAGTTTTGAGGTAATCAAAATGGCGTGGCGACTCCGTTTTTCAAATAACTCGGATGTCTTCAAACTCGCGTGAATCCAAAACAAAAATTTTGGGCACCACATTCACAGTTTGGCGACCATTGGGAATATCCCAAAGGAGAAAAGCTTTTATTTTCAAAACAAAAGCGATACTCGGTATATAGGTGGAAACCACTTACCCTTCCTGTACACTCCCTGACGTGGGAGTTGGGATAATCGGTGGTTTAACAATCCACGTACCAGTATCCCTTTTCAAAAAACAATTTTGAAAAAAAATAGAAGAAAGCTTTTCCCTTTGAGCGGGTTAGACTCCCATCGCCGATTTCATTAATCATGCTTGCTTTCTTTACCATGCATTGCATCATTTGCATCTTGGAATCTTTGCATACTTTGAACGGGAAATAACCCGAAAAATAGCAAAAGGAGTGGAACTGGAAAATTGATCCATGCGCCGTACGGCTCAATCCTCATTGGATTCTCGACTGGGCGACCTCGGTGACAATTCCACCAGGAAAAATCATGGTTAATCCGGCGAGCCCTAGCAGCCTTGGGGCTATTCAGCTCCATGACCGACCGGGGCTCCGTAAAACTTACGTGCTTATGTGTTGCATTCTTCCCCGTCCCGAAAATCATTCCTTTAAAACACATTTATGAAAATCTCCGTTTTAACTCAAAAAGGAACATTTTTAGGAGACCGCACACTACGCGCACCTGATATATCCTGTACACTTTTGCACGCACGTCCTTCAAACCCGAGGGTGGTTCCAGCTGCAGTCACGGACAGCCTTACGATGCTCCCGGGCGCGCACGGAATCATCCCAACCTCCCCATGGCAGCCAGTGTCGACCAATGCACAGTCCGTGTCACACGTTTCAAAAAACCATGACTTTTGGTTGGTTTTTGGTCTAGTCCGTGTCATATAGCCCAGTTGCATACCCACGTAAAGGTCAAGCCTTAGCTCATAACGGAAGCCAAGATTTTCGCTCAAGCGAAATTCTGCCGAAATTCCGACAAGGAAAAATCGGTGGGATCTTGACTCCGACATTGACTATTGACCTTGACCCGCACGGAATGTGTAAGAGTCAAGACCAAGTCTTTGCCAAAAATAAAAAGATCTTTCGCTCAAGCGAAGCTCTGCCAAAATTCCGACAAGGAAAAATTGGCAAGATCTTGACCGGCATTGACTTCGATTCTGACTCACGCACTGCGTATGCAACGAAGTTCAATGTGACACTGTGTCATCCGGCTTTTTGCCGCCCGACCCATGCCTATTATTCTCTCGGACATTACCGAAGGTCAGAAACCGTCATTCGCTCAAGCGAAACTCTGTCAAAGATCCGTCAAGGCAGAGAGACGAGACTTTTCCCGGTATTGCCTTGACCATAATTCGCATCGCTCGTGCGTTGAAAGGTCCTATGACCCGCTAGACCCGATAGGAGCGTTCTTTACTCTCGGTCGGTGGGATCCGCGTGCCCTATAGGACCCTCGCCCGGGGCTGTCCACCCTGGGAGGTCGAAATACAGGTGGAATACGAGGGGCTTATAGACGTAGTGACGGAACCCACTGATCCAGGATCTAGAGTAGTTGTGAAAAAAGAAGGGCAGAATCCCTTTTCCAACCAAATAGATATTAATAAAAGACACTGTTTTAAGTAAACTTGAAGATTCTAATTTGCATATTGCCTGAGCCTTCACTCTAAACACCTACCCCGAGTCTAAACCTTTCCTATCCCTTTCCCGCTAGCCGAGAAAGAAGTGGGTGAGAACACCGGGTCCGCAACTTGTTAGTGCGTAATCCTCGGACAGGTTCCGCGAGAATCCTCGGTTTTGTCGGCTTTTCGGTGTCAAAATGGCCAACATGGTAATCCACAACGGTAATGACCAAGCAGTTGGAGGGGCTATCCCAGTTCAACCCAAGCCTCACATCTGGTATGATGTATGTGATTGTGAAGACTGCCTAGAGTATGAGTATCAAGAATGGATCAATGAGGACGCTCCTTCAAGGAAGAAGAAGAAGAGAAAGTCCACACAGGCTTAAGGAAAGATACGAAGCCGGGGACAAGAGCGTAGGAACTTTGGGAGAGCCTTCGGGCAAGTTCGACTACTATGTCGCTTATGCCAAGGAACCCGTCAAGGAACCCGTCACCCCAAGCACGATCCGGCTGATATCCCTATGATCAGTGATCCTCTTGAAGTAGAAAATTCTGAGTTTGTTGCCATTGTAAGATTCAACAAAAAGCTAGCAAATCTAGAAGACGAATACAGAAAGCCTATAGAGTATTTGGCCAATCAGGGAAGGATCAAAGTCTCTCCCGAAGAAGACTTTATCAGCATCATTCAAGCCAACCCTCCCATTGGCTATACTGACTAGGTGGTGGTATCAAAGATTGGCAAGGAAAAGATGACCTATCAGCAGTGCGTCGACAAAATGAGCCAGACACTTCAGTCAATGAGTCCAGTCGCTACGGAAGAGCTAGCTGAAAGATTGCAACAAGTTACTTTAGTTCCCCTCACCATCTTTCCACAGTACCGGCCTGTCAATGATTTCCGGCAAGCTTTTGATCAGTTTGAAGTCTCCAACTTTACGAAGAACGCCGGCAAGACCGCTACTCCCAGGGCAACAAAGAAGAAGGAGTGAGATCCCCGGTCCAACCCTTGTCAAGTCCCCCTCGAGTCAATAAGTAGCGTAGGGTCCAGAGTCAGTGTTGTCTATTCAGTCGAGTCAGGAATCTTTGAATTCCAGTCCTCAGAGTCATCCGAAGGCCTCACGCCTGAGGATTATGAAAATGTAATCGATGTCATCTTTCCCCTTATGTTGAATGAAATGACAAATCTTTCTGATTATCCTCTTATTGCCAACTTAACAAATGATAAATTAACTCAAAACTTAATAACAGTTAATAATGAATCATTTGAACAAGATGCAAACACACTAAACGAACAATACATTAAAGAAATCTTTAAGCGTGTTTCGTAAAAGAGGAAAACCGGGCCCAAGCCGCCGAGGAGGTTTTGATAAGTGTGAACTTGGGTACTATTGAGGAACCTAAAGAGACACAGATTGGAAGCTTCTTCCAGGGGGTTGAAAGGGACCAGATTGATCGAGCCGCTCGTAGAATACGTCGACGTGTTTGCATGGTCATACAAGGATATGCCGGGCTAGACAGCTTCGATAGTAGAGCACAGAATTCCTCTAGCACCGATGCTAAGCCAAGAAAGCGAGAAATTGAGAAAGATCAAGCCGAATGGTCTCTACAGGTGTCAAAGAAGTAAATTGAGAAGCTACTGCGGGTAGGGTTTATCGAGTCATTGAATACCCGACGTGGTTGTCCAACATCGTGGCCAAGTAACCAAGGCCAATGGGAAGGTGCGCCGTTTGTGTGGATTTCCGAGATCTGAACAAGGCCAGCCCCAAAGACGACTACCCTCCGCCAATTATAGACATCCCGGTGGGATTCCACTTTGCCAACTACGAAGTCAAATCCTTCGTTGATGGTTTTGCAGGCTACAACCCAGGATCAAGATGGCCGAGGAAGACCAAGAAAAGACAGCCTTCACCACACCGTGGGAACCTATCGTTATACAAGAATGCCATTCGGGCTCAAGAATGCCGGGCTACTTACCAAAGGGCGGCGACCGCGCTTTTTCATGACATGATCCACAAGGAGATTGAGGTCTACGGAGATGACATGATAATACACTCCAAAGGAGAGGGTGGGCAGCACTTTGTTGACCTACGAAAATTCTTTGAGAGGCTGAGACAAAGATTCCATGAGACTAAACCCCGCCAAATGTACCTTCGGAGTGACAAGGGAAAAGTGCTTGGGTACATGGTCACTGAGCGAGGTATAGAAGTTGACCCCCGAAAGATCAAAGCCATCATGGATATGAGGCCACCTCAAACCCGCATGTAGGTCAAGAGTTTTATGGGCAAACTGGCACATCACCATTTCGTCAATCGCTGACCACTATGTGCGAGCCCATCTTCAAGCTCATGAAGAAGAATGTAGACACAGAATGGACCGAAGAATGCCAGGATGCCTTCGACCAGATTAAGGCATACTTAGTACATCCCCCGGTACTATGCCCCCCACATAGACAGAAACCTCTTCTGCTCTATCTCACTGTCACAGACACGGCATTGGGGCTATGCTTGCTCAGGAGAAGAAAGACTCTCGGGTAGAAAACGCCATTTACTTCGTTAGCCGGAAGCTACGGGGGGAGCGAGCTCAATTACTCAACATGTGAAAAGACCGTGCAGATCGGTCCGGGTAGTCGGCAAATTGAAGCATTATATGCAAGCCCACTGTGAATTTGGTCTCGAAAATGGACCCCATCAAGTACATCTTTGACAAGCCTTCCCTCTCAATGCGTTTAGCGAAGTGGTCCTTCTTCTTGCGGAATACGACATCAACTATGTGACCAGAAAGGCCATCAAGGGTCAAGCATTGTCGATCACCCGGCAAATTTCCCAAGTAATGAAGACAGAGGGCCCGAACCCCAATTTCGATGAAGGGATCTTTGCAGGTTGAGCTCGAAAATAGATGGCAATTGTTCTTTGACGAGCCGCTAACAAAAGAGGAAATGGTGTAGGAATGCTATTGGTCGATCCGAAAGATGAACATACCCCCATAGCCCTCAAGTTGAACTTTCCCGCCACGAACAATGTCGCCGAGTATGAAGCCTGCATTGCCTGAGGCCGCCTTAGAAAGAAATGTCAAGGAGCTCGAAGTTTACTGAGACTCTGATCATCAACCAAGTCTCCAACAAGTGGAAGACTGTGGACCCTAATCTGCAACGGTATCATGCCCATATGGAGGAGTTGGATCTGACAGCCAGAGAAGTGACTTTCCACTACTTGCCGAGGGAAAAGAACAGATTCGCAGATGCCTTAGCTACTCTAGCCTCATTGGTAGAGATCCCCGAGGAAAAGCCATAAAGCCCTTCAGAGTGGGTAGAAGAGAAGCCCCACCTTCTGTTATGAAGTGGACCTCGGGATCCGAGCCCATAAAGGAACCTTGGTACAATCAGATTTACCAATTCCTCAAAGATC